>JAJHPF010000002.1:11372674-11584157 GCA_024447775.1 Carex cristatella
ACTTCTTGTACCTAAAGCAACATCTCATGACCAGGGTGTAAGTTATCATATTTGGGTTGAGACCTGTCTTCCCAAGTTCATTAAGGATTTCTCTTGCCAGGGATAACTTACCTAATTTGCAAAGACCGTCTATTATAGTATTATAAGTCACGATATCTAAAGAGAAACCCGCACTTTGCAAATTTCTGAATAGATTTAATGCATCAATTGCCTTACCAGATGTACACAACCCGTTTAGTAGAGTATTATAAGTCACCAAACAAGGGGAGAGATTAGTTAACTCCATGCCAGAGAAAACCTTAAATGCTTCATCTGGATATCCGCTTTTAAACAAGCAATCAATTAAGGTGTTATAACTCCATAAATCAGGAGAAATCCTTCTTTCAAGCATTTCATCGAACAGGTTTAGTGCACGCATGTGAAGACCGTGCTTGCAGGCCCCACCTATCAGAGTGTTGTAAGTAATGACATCAGGCTTGATTGCAGCCTCAGCCATTCTGTGGGTGATTGCGTGGCCTTCATTTAGACCAATGAAATTGCAATATCCAGAGATTAAGGAGTTATATGTGACAACATCAGGGAGGCACTTGAGACGAATTGCATCTACAATTACAGCTTCAGCCTTGGATAAGTTGCCAATTTTGCAAAGCGAGTGTATGCAAACATTAAGAATTTTAGTGGAGGATTTGGAAACCATGCTTCGATGGAAGTGCATGTATTGAATTGCATGATACTGCACGAGGTACAAATGACATGATATCAGTGTCCCGTGTCTGTGAGAACTATCTCGCCTAGCGGCTAGCGCTTGGGAATATTACATATTTACATTTGCGCCTGTCGCCTCAGCCTGAGAAGAAACGACCGACAAGTCACAAGTGGAGCCAACTTCAGAAGAAACGAGGAGAATAATGGGCTTTAAACGGGCTTACATAAATGTTCTAGGTTTAAATGGTCTGATGATTGGGCCTACTTTAGAGGAAACGAGGAGGATAGTGGGCTTTCAACGGGCTTAGATAAACGTACTACGTTTAAATGGGCTGATGTAGTTATGAATTTTTTTATTTAATCAACATTAGTTCTTTTAGGTCTTGGTTAGTCCCAGTCTATTAGGGCTTGGGCGCGAACATGGAAAAGTTCCGTCCCAACTAAATCTTTTATTTTCGAGGGACTTAAAAGCTCATACTTTCAATTTTGCGAAATTTACTTGTCTAAATAAAAATATTTAATTTTGAAATTAACACAATTAAATAAAAAAAAAATAGGGTTGTGTGGTGTCTGATGCCTGCACCCACCTAACCCTTTTTACTTTAGGACCAACTATGAACGAGAGGGAATGAGCGGCGAGATAAAATTAAGCTATTGATTAATTTTTACCTTTATTTCTTATTACTTCTCCAACTTTTGTCAAATTTCTTTCAGTTTCTATTAGCTTTTCTCTAAAGCTTGCCCCATAATAATAATAACATTAATTGAAGTTAAAGAGTAACTTCAATGTTGATATTCTTTATGCACATAAAAGAAATTTATAAATCCGTGATCAGGTAAAACTTTGAGCTTAATACAGGAATTTAAACCTATCCATATATTAAATAAAACACAAATAATTATTAATTTATTGAACTGATCGCTTTCATTTCCCTTCCAGTTTGTTTTATTGTGAGGTTGCGCGGCACATGAAAATCTTTCAAGACTAGATTCGGCTTGCCCTTGCATTGTTCATGGAACACTGGCACAGAAATACTCATATGGATTTTGCATCCCTCTTCCAAAAAAAGATTAGTTCTTTTACTTGCCATTTAATAGTTTCAAGTAAGCACAAAGTTTGTAACGTCCGCTTACTGTTATATTTTTCTGATATGATTTTAAATGGTAAAACATTTATATCTATCTCCACCTGACTTCTGCTAGGTTATTACATGTCACACACACACACACACACACACCGAGCATTAGACAAAGATATACTAGCCAACTTGTTTTGGACATGTCAGATGGCCATCAAGGCACACCTCATCTTCCCTTCATACAATCAAAACACACACTCGTGCACACGCTTACAAGCAACACTCCATCAGAACATGCATTTATGCAAGATATTTCTTATCTTGAAAGAATTAATGAGTGGGAAAAATTAATGAAAAGTGTTAATTAAGTTGCAACATTTAATTGTGTAGCTAGGTCACTTCATGGATCAGGTCTATACTGGCGCAAAACAACCCGGGCATATGCGTTGGTTGGTAAACTGGAAAAGAAAAAAAAAACATTCAAATGTGGTTTTTTTGAAAGATTTATAAATTGACATATTATTTTTTTTCTTCTTAATTCTATTGCAGTGTCATTGTTTTGCTTAAAATTATCATTTTCATCTGTATGAAACTGAGGAAACTCCTAGGTAGGTTAATTTGCAATTCGACCAAAATAACCTAACAACATGCTATATAACATAATTGGCTGAGAACTATCATCCTTTCACGGTGTAGGATCTCGATCTCATGGAACAATCGCAAGCAGTCTGCGATAAAAACCGACCTCGATCATTTAATCATTATAAGAATGAACATTGTATTATTCCATGGTGTATGGTGTGCGGCTAGGTCAATGCTTGTGCGTCATTTTGGTTGTCATATATACTCAAACACAACCAATCCGAGGAAAAACAGCTGGACCCACGATTTACCCCCGTTTACCGAGCATTGACCGAATCATATATCGACATTTCTCTCAGACTTCTATATAAGCATATACCATGATCACATTGACATTTCATACTTATTCAATTTTTACTTGACTGTTATTTTTATAATGCAGCGCAATTTTTTCTGCGCTCGTTCACTATTTACCTCCTGTAATGCCGCTTTTAAGCCTCTTTCCATTCTCCCGGCTCCAAGCTCGTCCTCTGTGGCTCCACTGGAGACAAAGGACTTGATCAAGCAACTGGATGGAGGGGAAGACGATACTTTGGATCTCGATCTAAGTCTTTCGCTCAAGCCGCCAGGGACAATAACAAAGAAATGATACCTTTGTGGCACAACTAAAACTCCAGCTTGGAGGAACAGCTGCTGTGGTAACAAGGTATTGCTTGTTTTTTCTTCTCCAAAAGCTTATGTTCATGTTGCACGAGTTATATCACATTTCAAGTATATATGTCAAGAGTATGAGGTTTTAATTGAAATGAATGTGTGCACACTGCACACCATGTTTTATTAATTGTTCATGGTCATAGGTTTCAGGAATTGATTCCTAAATCAAATTCATATTTAATTGCTATTCGATTTCAGCCTTTCTATATATCACAGACACACTTTAAGAAAATCATATATATAAGGCATTTTCTTTTGAAAAGCAATCGGATTTGCTTTCTAATTAGCTTATATATATGATCATCTGAATATACTGTTAGAAATCTGCTATTAGAAACTGCAAATGGCTCATTTACTTTTAACGTTATGCAGTTTCTAATCTTAATGTGACCCGATTAATTAAATCATAAATAGATCGTTCTATAATTAAAGCATTAGATCTGTGATTAATCTTAAGCGTTGAATTGGTATATGATGGACGTACCAGATTTAGAATTAAATGTTATATAAAGGATTGGGTCCTCTCTCTCCCTGTCAAGAGTCGCATTCTTTTCCATCAAGAAACGCATAAAGAAATAGGGTTAGAGAGAGAAACCGAATTCGGAGAAGAAGAGTAACCGTCAGGAGTTAGAAGGAAGAAGATGGCAGCCATTACATCTTCCGCTGTTAATCAAGATGTGTCATCTTAAACAATAGATCATATTAAGCTGTGTTTGTGAAATATTTGGTATTGATGATCTTTGGACTATTAATTAAATTGTTCATAATTAATCATGAAAGATCTCAAGAGAATAGAATAAAGTTTACATATACATGTCTGACCTGACTGTGCTTCTTAATAAATTAATGGTCAAGACGCTGTGCAATGCATGTGGGCTCGAAGTGAGGTATAAAGCAAGGAAAAGAAGTGCAACGACAATGAACGAACCTGTGTCGATGAAGAAGTACAAAGGGGGCCCATCAATCCTGTAAAGAAAGAACTATTGAAGAAATTAATAATGAGTGAAACGGTGATTTGTGTTGCTTATTTGTGCATCGGAATTTGCTTCCTATGTATCTAGCTTCGTTTCTGGAGGTAATTGGTGCATGTAGGGGGCTATATCTCTCTCTCTCTCTCTGTCTGTGTAATGTTGCTGATATTCGCTCAATTTAATAATAAATTACGCACTTGGCTTTGGCTTTGTCTTCAATTTGTGGACGTGATCTATTATCGACTAAAATTACATACAGCAATACTTGAATTTAACTGAGAAATTATTCTCTTCCTTTTCAACTTAACAGTGTTTGCAATACTCCGGAACTTTTTTAGTAAGAGAAGAACATTAACATATAATATAATATGTATACTTTTACAAATTAGGAGGGACCTGCTAGCGGATTCTTTCCAGGTAAAAGGCCATTTTATATGGTGCTATGCATTTAATTACTCATTAACTATAAACATGTAAAACTTTTGACTAGCCTCTCGTGATATTTATATATAGGAAATAGAATAATGGTCTAATGGATTGTTCTAATTAAAATACTCCATGATTATGTGCATTTAAAGCCATAATATGCTGTCAACTATTGTGTAAATTTGAATATGTGATCGTACGGCTGTTATGTGTCCACACATGCAGTGTCATTTGGCAAATTACGTGTACTATAAAAAAAAAGTTCTATAATTTCTTTTTTTGTCATTCTAATTGATAATTTTTTTTTTTGCACATCAATAATATTCAAGAGTCTCCAGTAGACAATTGTTAATTGTATTAGTCATTTTTGTAATAAGTAGTTGACTTTTATAATTTGTATATTTTATTTTTCATTATATGTTAAACTAATTAAAACTTCAGTTATTGGGATTTTTATTGCAATGCATTTTTACTTTTAACTTGTTGTCATTGTATCATTCTGGTATAGAAAAATATATATGTAAAATTAAATTGCTTACATGAATTAGCATATGTATTTCTACAATTATATTCAAAATCACATTTTAAACACTGGAATAAATCATACGGTATAACACTTTTGTGTCATTTATACATAGTGTAAACTTATGCTACTTATGATTGATTACTATTTAAACTGTAATAAATTAACGGTTAAAGCCACTAACCTTCGAATAAATAAATTAACGGTCATTTATTTTTTAGACTGAATTATGACCATGTAAACACAAACACTTAGTTGGGAGCGAGCGACGACTCTTACTCTGAAACTATATAATTATTTTTTGTCTGTCCGTATTTATATGGAAATAAGACGAATATTCTGGTTTTTAAGGATTCAAAGATTATATCGAGTTTGTGGATGTGTTTATTTAGTAATTTTAACAGAAGTTGAAAATTCAGATGCATGAAGCGTCTGGATCACCTGTACATAATAAAAAATAGCTACCAAAATACATGATTCGAGTTAAAGTGGTTTACAAAATATGCATTAAAAAATTAAGCACAAACTTTTCAAACAATATAATAGTCGTGTTTTTTTTTTTGTTTTTTTTATATACGATTGTATATATACTGACTTGTGACTTGGCGTGGTTTGTACGGCCTGTGCCTTTGCTAGGTTGAAGGGGTGGTTTTTGGGACATAATATTGTTATTCGTCTCAATATTTTCTTTTTCTAAAGTAATTATGATTTTCTGTTATATGTAAATTTTTTTTTTTGGTATTTTGCCTTCCAATTTTTTTTTTATTAAAAAAAAGGAAAATTAATTGTAGTTAAAAACCATGTAATTAAATACAGAAGGTATCTCACAGCTTAAAAATTTAAAAGATAATTCCTGAAATATTATGTTCAAGCGTTGAGGCTGTTATGTAATTTTATACAAATGAGAATCATGCACTTGCCAAAATCATGTATCTATCTGGACTTGAACGGGACATGAGAACTTCCCTTGCAAGGAAAGAAAACCGACTAAAACGTAAAAAGAACTTCGCCACGGAAGGTGAATTAACTGCAAATCAATTCAAGCGCTGAAGCAGCCAGTTCCCAATTTGTAGGTAATTACCAAAACTTTTTATAGGTAATCAATGCTAGTGAAACAACAGCAAGACTAGTATACAAGGTTTGTAGAACATAAATGAGCAAACAAACCTTTTTATGATTTCTATTCACTAACTTCCATTATTAATTTGCACTTACATTTAGTCTTTGAGAAGTTTATAACCAGCTCTTTTTCCCGAGCCGTGCGCAATTGACATAGTTGTTAGGGCAATGAGCAGAAATACCTGGCATCACCAAGCCAAGAACTGTAAATAATGTCGATACCCATGTCTCCTTGTACTCTGCTCCGAACATATATCCCATACAGAGGCCTCTTATAATCTCCCATACCGCAATTAGATACTTCGGTATAATGTATTTTATCCCAAAGAAGTTTCTATCTGGCTCTTCATCCATATTCTGAAAAATTAAAAGAGATAAAAAAATAACAATATTTATTCTTTTTTTGTTAAATTCAGAAACTGAACATAAGAGGTAACAAAAATGAACAAAAAGATGCACATATATGGAATTAATTGTTATTTTGACTTACATTAGTTTGTCATTAGATTTATTAAGTATCTATTAAAAAAAAGATTCATCAAGTACAGTAAAAAAAAGAATGTTGATCATTTTGTAAAGCTATATTATATAGGTACCTTTACTTACCAAATTCATAACAAAACTCAATTGCTTAAAATCTACTCGGACAGGCAACAAGATTGCCAGTTTTTATGCTAATTAAAATCTATAATATGAACAAACTTTTCAATATAACAGCACAATTAACAATAATAATAAAAACCAATTAAGGATCTAAATTACCTTCTCCACAAAGAGACAATCATAGTAGCGACAAACACCGAAGTGCTTGTACAAAAACATGCGGTCATCATAGGGTATTCTCGGAATGAGGTCATTGCAATACACTATTCTGAAATACTTGTTAACTGGATGGCACACATGTGCTTCCATGAACCTCTTCAGTTGTGCATCTCCTATCCTTGGCTGGCCAAATGTGTACACGGCCAACAATCTCTCCATTAGTTCGGTTTCTTCATGAAATAGTAGGATTGCAGGGAAAAGAATTGCAAGTGCACCACCTAAGCTGTGACCAGTTACTATAAACTTTGCACGAGGGTGCATTTTCAGTAGACTCCTCAGCTTGTTTCTTACAATGTAGTAAGCATTCCTTTCGTCCCTGTTCTCTGTATGTTAAAGAGAAATTTGGAAAGCTTATTTGCTTAAAGTTCAATATTTTTGACGAAACCAATTATATGTTGTACATCTACAAGGCATTAGTTATCTGTGCTTGTGACTATAAAAAAGTTCAAATAAACACGGAAGAATCATATATATCAAGCAAAATATTTAGCAAATGCTGGTATTCTATTTATGAGGTCTTCGCTAGAATACATTTATGAGAATCACCAATTTTCATTTCCAGCTTAGTACATATAAAACATACATGTATCAACATGCCACAATGAGCATGAGTACACACACACAGAAAGACAAAGATTGATAAATGCAGAGACATGGAAACAGACGCCTGAACAAGATACCTGAAATGGAGTTAGGATCTTGGAGAGACAATTGGATGGTGGAGATTTGATCTCTGGTTCCTAATCCAAGGGCTTCCAGAAAACCCATGTGTATCTTTCCCATTTGGGGTATTTGGTACCATGAATAATCTATATCAGTACACCAATCATCAGCATCGAATGGTTCTGTTCCACGAAAGCTTATCAGGATTATATCAGCATCTTGCCTCTTGTCACACATTATAAAGACCTGAGTCGATATCTCCTTTTGGTACTCTGTTTTGCAACAAATCAGAATAAGAAATCCCACTACAGTTAGATCTTTAAATTTTAAATAAATAATGGTATGTAGGAGCACTTTCCTGTGCGCCTCTTAAAACCTAAAGACACGATGTATACTAATTATTAACATGTAAAATACAAAAGTGACTCCAACAAATATCCTTTACCCCATTCATTTCGAATTCGGATCACCCCAGGTGACTCAAGCAAATTACGAATGGACAGCCTAGATGAGTTCTTTTAACTTCACACGAATCTCAAAATGGATCCCCTATAGTTTCTATAGGCGCCGGATTGATTTTGGCCCGGCTGGGATTAATCTAGGCTGTCCGTTTGTAATATGCTTGAGTCAGTTACCTGGGAGGATACAGATTCCATTAATTTGACCATTTTCTTTGAAAGAACACCCAACAACTAATAATGGAGTGGTGGTTTGAAATTTTTTATATAACTGGAGGGCAAGGACTATAAATTATATTTCCAACAAATTTTCGGAGTATAAGAGATAATTCTTCTCTTATGAGTGAGGGTATATCATGCATATATGACTAAACAGCACCAAGTTTATAGCTCCATGTTTTATTTGATTTTGTTTACTTATTGGCTGTTTTTATTGAATTCGGGATATTCAGATGTACTTCCACTGAGAAAGTTTGTAGCGTACCATGCTGGTACCGCCCTACTAATAAATCTATGTTATGTTAACTTTTCTTTCATGTACATAAAAATAGATCAAAAGAACAAAATATAAGTTGATAATTTCGTACTCTTACGGTCTTACCATTCCAGCAATTGTAGAACTCCACAAAATGCATCTGGAAAGACATTGCGAAAAGTTATATTCTTATCAATAAACATCAATAATCTAGAGAGAAGGCGGAGAGAGATTTTGCACCTTCCAGCGATTTTCGACTGCATTTTGTACTACATTAGCATTCTCATAGGCCAGTTTTGAAGCCATGACACAGAGATCCAACAGAGCTTTGCCTTCGAGCTCCCCTATCTCCTCTAATGTCGATTGGAAGTGAAACTTGTATAGGTCTAATCGTGTGTCGATATGTCCTATTATACTCAAATAGCCATCTGAGCCTCTCTCTGGCAAGACAACCTTCCCTGTACAGTGTAAAGTAATCAACTTGAGAACTTTTTACATCATTATCCCCTTTCTTTTTAATTGAGGTTTTTCTGCAACTGCAAAGGATGAGGATTTTAAGAGAATTGATCATTTAATACACGTGTTCAACTGTTATACCAAAAATTCCATTTGATGCTTGCTAGTACATACATTACGCACACACAGCACCATAACTTTTTTTTTATGAAAGGCCCCTGGGCTTACAACACCATAACTCTGAAGTTTGTTCACTGTATAACTATATATCTGTTGTAATTCTAGTGGATATAGT
This sequence comes from Carex cristatella, assembly GCA_024447775.1. Taxonomy (NCBI): domain Eukaryota; kingdom Viridiplantae; phylum Streptophyta; class Magnoliopsida; order Poales; family Cyperaceae; genus Carex; species Carex cristatella. The sequence goes on from JAJHPF010000002.1 coordinate 11,381,963, forward strand.
ACTTACAAATTAAATCAAATAATTAAGTAGCCATGAAAATTAAAACAAATAATAAGTAACCATAAGCCAAATTTCTTACTTAATGCTTCGCAATAATTATAGATAAAATGATATGGCCTACTCCGTTGGATAAAATGAAACAGCTTATGCAGGATCAGCAAAGATTATGCACGTGCAGAATGAAAATTAGCTAATCGATTTAGTTGAGTATAGCAAAATATAAAGATAGAGGGAATCTGAATAGTTCAGAAAATGCATTAATGTCAAATTGTAAGATATAAACTATAAAGCTTTATATTCGTTTTTTTATGGCATTAATAAATAAATAAATTTAATTCATAGCATAATGGATGTTATATTTATGAAAATAGCTAGCACAGAATTCAGAAGCTGTCACTACCAACTGCCAATGCTGAGTTTTCAAGTAATAAGACAGAGCACTTGGCATAATAAAAAATTAAGCATTCCTATTTTCAATCTGGATGCTGACGATGTATACATTCATACTATTTTTGTAAATTGAACTTCCGCTGTACTGTACACTTAATTAATTTATTTTTGATGCTCTATAAAATTGGGCTTTATATACTTAGTACAGATTAATTCTCGAGTGGTCACCTTACTCAAAGATCACCCATCCTGTTCATTTTCTTTTTGAAAAAAAAAAAAACAAGTTTAATTGGTAAAAATTTCTACTCTTATCTCAGTGACGCATGCAAACCTTGTAGAAGCTAATAAGGTCACAAGGCAATTTTTGACATGCAAAATTCTACACCTTACTGCAACGCAAACTTAAAAAAGGAGGAACCTTAGTCCAATACTCCAATTAAACAACATATTACTAAATTAAGAACATACGAGTAACGAGGTTTCGAAGGAACCCGATCAGATCGCCACCATTGACATCCAACAAGTTGAGAAAGAACTCGAGAGCCAAGCCACACAGCTCCATTGGCTTTCTCAGAAGGGTGATGATCCGACGAACTATAATGGAGATGACTATGAACCAGCGATGGTCCCGGCTGAGTGCACTGACATCTGTACCCCGCTCTTCCAGTGACCCGATACGACTTGTTTCTAGCACCTTCTCTTCGCTCCCACCATACGCCAAAAATCGCGCCAGGTCCGCCCAGCTGGCGGTGTCAGCCCGTACAATGAGGTAGTCTCCCATCCTCTCTCTCTTTCTCTTTGAAATGGCTATGGTACTGTTTTTTGTTTTGTTTTATCTGATTTATAGCGAGGTGCATATTTGGTATTTCGCTTCTCTCCGTTTCTTTAAGAAGCTGGAAAGTTTGAACCCCAGTTGTTGTTTGTTGGTAATGGGTCGGTTAGTTATTACACCTCTCCTCCTTCATTCAATGGATATGGTGAAGTAAAATGGAGCCCCTATCCCCAATGGGGGTCCCATGAAATTTCCGAATTACACGCGGTGACGCGGGCATCGTTAGCTTCCAAAAAAGGTTATCATATCCACAATTCCACATGATGTGGGGCAGGCTAAAATGCAAACTCCTCCAAACGGAAATAAATCTGCTGTTATACTCGAGGAATAACCTTGAACCTGTTATTCCAATTCCAACCGTTGTTTTTTTTTTTAGAAATAAATCTGGTCTTATACTCGAGGAATAACCTTGAACCTGTTATTCCAATTCCAAACGTTAGTCTTTTTGAAATTCGCGCATGAAAAACTTACTTTTTGAGATTCTCACATGGAAAAGGTGGAATAGCTCAGAATAACAGGTTCCACTTCCCCCTGTTTTTTTTTCCCAGAAATTTTACGAGAGGGGAGGAAAAGAAAAAGGAGGAGAGAGTAGCAGTGTAAGTTTGTTAAGAAATAAAATGTAACTTAGAGAATAATTAGTTATTTAGCCTCAAAATCATATAATTTGTGTCATCATTAGTTATAAAAGAAAAAGGGAGAGTTAATTATATAACTCCACATTTTTCGTTAAATAGAAAGTTACAGTTTGAACTTTTTATATAAATACCACCTGTAGGGCATGTGTAAAGAGAGAGAGAAACATACAATCAATAAAACTTAATAATGTATTTTTGTCATATTTATATACCATTTTGTTTATTTTTTTTTTTCCATTTTCTTCTAAAATTAAACATGGTTAATTATCTCCTCTACTCTTTAATTTGAGATGATAAAATTTTATATAGTTTGTATATAGAGTTCGTATTATTTTCATAAATTAATATTCTGAAACTAGTCAACAAAATCTCGTGATGTTCAATCACTCTTTTTTCCCACCCTCTTCTCCTCTACTCTCTTGTAAAACACATTCTAAGCAGCAGTATTTTTTTTTTTTTAAAACGTCGTAGTGGCTATGAAGTGTAAGAAGCAGTATTTTCAATGATGAATTCTCTACTATTTGTAGCCAACCATTTTTTACGGCTCATTGAATGTTTTTGTTTATCATTTTTGAATATGAAAGCCATGTGTCCATTTTCACTGACGGAACAATTTTAGTCTGATTTCCATATGGAACTAATTAAACTATTTAATTTTTAAATCGAACACTATCAAGTGTAATAATAAGTTAACGCTAATGGATTTATTCTTATCACATTTATTATGACAAATTGTTTGGTAATTAAATAAAAGAATCAAAGAGCTCAGAGCTGTCGAGCTCGGCTCGTTACCAATTCAATTTTCAAGTGAGTGCATGATTCATTCACATAAAAGTTGTCACAATCTTGACACCTAATAAGTAAGAATTATTATTTTGCAAAAAGTGACATTTTGAATTGTCACCGATTTCATAGAAACAGAAATTCATCAACAAAATAACAATAATAATAGATATATTACCCGCATATAAACTAAGCAACTGACAAGTAAGATTCATGCACCGTAAAGAATGTTAATACGTACAGTTCTCATTAGATCGCAGTCTAATTATTATTTTTAACTGAAAACATATAAAAATTATTCGGTTCACATTAAAAAAAAAAAATAGATGGTTAGAATTTGGGTCCAACTGCTAAAGCAAAAAGTCTTAATTTTTTGTTTATGAATTGGATTGTTTTGCTTGACTACAATTTTCAGAGTAAAAATCTAAAATGTCTTTGTTGCTTGCTTTTCACATATTCAAGCCTATCAGGTGCCGTGTTCCTCGAAGTTAAATCATCTAAGAAAAGAAATGAGTGTATTATAGATCAAGTGACAAACTGACATGACAACTTAATTATTTTATTTAACTGAAAAGTAACAATTGAGAAACGGACAGAGGGAACTGACTCTGTTGCTCTTCAAATCTAACCGTTTATCTGTATTGAGATTTGTGTATGAAATATTTAACAGTTAGATTTAAAATAACAGAGTCTTCATTTTCTATTTGAAGAGCAGTAGAATCGAATCCCAGACAGAGAGCTGGAGAAGACCTGAGCCTGTATGAACCGATTTTTTTTTTTAATTAAAAATTTTGATACACTCCAGTATTGTTAGATGCTTTTTGTGAGAATCAAACTTTTATTTTTCGTAGAAAAACAGAACTCACGCTACTTCGTTAAATCAGCACAAAAGTAAAAGTTTAAAATTCGGATTAACTCGAACTAATTTTTTTTTGTCAATTTAAAATTAACGGTTGGAATTCTTTGACATAGCGCAAAACTGAAAGTAGTTCAAACAATATGAATTGAATTCGGATTCCTGTGAATTTTATCTCGAATTGGATTGGCTCAGATCTAATTGAGCAGTCCATATTCAAATTTAAATTTTGAGTCGCGTAAGGGACTGTTCGGGAACTGTTTTTTTTTTTTTTTAATTTGCACAAATATCAAACCGTAAAGTGAAGGAAATCTTTTACATATATTGGAGAGGATACTCTTCCGTTTATACTTGAATTCTTGAAATGACTAATAAGTGTTTCTGTGGTAGTACATACCATCTCAGATGATTTGATTTTGCGTGGCTACGTTTAGCAGTTTTGACCCCAAATCTTGTTTAAAGACTCCGAAGAACAAAAAACCATTAGTTAAATGGCCCAACTAACCCGTTATATCTTTTAGTAGAACTGTAGAAGTGAAAAATGATCTATTCCTTAATTAAGGAGAAGTTGTTAAATCTATTCCTTAATTCATATATGCAAACCAAATTGTCTAAACCAGAGGAAACATCGCTACAATTACAAATCATGTATATTTTAGAAGCTGATTGATCATCTATATCTATGTTGAGTGCTAAAAAAATATTCGAAGAACTAATACTTTAGCATGATCACATTTGATTAGTGCTAAAATTTTTTGAAAATTACACACACGCCTTAGTTTCTTAGTATTATCAAAAACCTTTATGTTGATTGTGTCATAATTGTATTATTGAATAAGTTAGAGGTCAATATATATTTTCAAAATATGTACCGGATATATCCAAGGAATCAATTTGTAAAGCGCAAATATGTTGATTTATAAAAAGTAAATATGTCGAGTCAATGAACTATCTAAAAAGAAGTTTTGAAAAATTGATATTTTTTTAGAATATTCTTTATGACAAAACATTATTATTATTATTTTTAAAACGCTAGGTTTACTTAAATGTTATGAATATAGGTGGAGCTACTCTTAACAAATAGGTCAATTAACCTCCATTTATTTAATTTTATTTTGTATTTTTGTTTTATTTTTTATATAGTTTAGAATAAAATGCTATATGTAAAATTGATTGGCAGAAAAATTTTATATACTTGATCTGTATTTATATTTGATCCTTATTATCTGAAAATCTGACTCAACCTCTAATTATGAACATATTTTTGTGAAAGGATTAACTAAATTAACTGTATATAATACTGTTTTTAAGATTTAACCAACTTTTTTTTTTTAACTTCAACCAAAGTATCTTTCTTCATGAAAGATACATCGACCCTTATCCTTATATTTGATTGCTCCGCGGACAAATGGCGGACAACCAAATTCATCAGATCACAGGAATTCAATGCATAGCAACGGAGATTTTAATAGGTTTGTTTATTTATTTTCAAAAATAGAAATAACAACTTATAATTTGAAAATATTAGAAAGAAAATCAAACAAAATAGATAAAGTATCTTATAATTAAGATATATTAGAAGCACTAGAAAATATTTTTCAGGCTGAAAAAATTCCGGCTGTAGAAAATTAAACTATATCTTGGTGTGTTGTTGGAAAAAAAATGTTTTGGATCTGAGTTATTGATCCCAGTTCAAAAGTGACTTCTGAGTAAACAAAAATATTATCGTGATCCTTCTAGTACATTCAAATTCTAAGACACTTTGTCTATTTTTATATATTTCTAAAATTACTTTTAGAAAAATAGACGAAGTATCTTAGAATTTGAATATACTAGAAGGGTCACAATAATTTCTTTATTTATCCATAAGTGACTTTTGAATCGGAATCAATAACTCAGATCCAAAGTATTTTTATTTTTTTTCCAGTAACAAGCTAAGAAATAGTTTATTTTTTTTACAGTTGGGAAAAATCCTACCTGAAAAATGTTTCGCAATGCTTGTAGTATATCTAAATTATAAGATATTTTATCTATTTTATTTGATGTTCCTTCTAATATATTCAAATTATAAGTTGTTCTTTCTATATTTGAAAATTATTAAACAAACTTGCTAAAATCTCCGTTGATATGCTGAATTTTTAGTAATTTATATGTCTGCTATTTCAAATGGCGGACACCAAGAATGTGTCCGTCATTTGACGTTGTCGGTGTGCTAAATATTGAATTCTCAGAGTTTAATAGTCTTTTGGTTTATCAATTTTTAAACATGGGTATTTTACAAATTTATCATTTTTAAGCATATACATTAAAACTTAATTGTATATTTTTTTTTATTAAAGTTTTTATATAATTTAGTTCTCCACATAAATTATCACACGTATAATTGTAGCCTAGCGGTTAGATTTTTGACTTATTTTGTGGAGACATGGGATCAAATTCCGGTTATGCATATGGATTTTAAAATGTAGCTTAGCGGTTAGAATTTTCAAATTTGACTTTGATTATGCTGTTTGATTCTATAGTACATACACTGTATGGACCTAAAACCTTTATCCGAGCCAGAGCTCGATCAACGGATAAGATTAACGAAAACAGTTGAAACAAAAAGCGGTGCTGTTTTGAATTCGCATCCTCTGAGATATCTCAAACTTTGCGTGACATTTTGGAATATCTCAATCGTTCAAATACGTTCTGCACGAATCTCAAAGCCCAAATAAGTTTCCCCGAATGGGCACCGGATACGTCGGTCACGCAAAAATTGAGATATCTTAGAGGATGCTGTTTTGGGAGGTACAAGTGGCCGATAAAGCTGTAGCTGGTCCTCTATCTTGCATTGCTTGCACACAACACAAACATTTTGTTTGATTGGGAATTGCTTTGAGTTTTCTAGTTCCTTTTTCTCGTTATGAGATAAGTATAAGAACTTTAGAAAGATACTTTTACCCTTGAAGAAAGTTTTATGTAAGTACAGGAATTGTAACATGTTTTACAGAAAAGGAAAATATCTGCTCCATATGCTCTAAAGATTGTCATGTACAAAATGATTTTATTTTACATTGTAATCAATTTGGCTATTGGGGTTCGTTTATGATTTACTCCACAGAATTCATTTGAGATTTTATTTTATGACATGAATGACGAAAGTTTCTCTTCGTCTGATATTATGATCGTATTTTTATTTTTGATTAAAAGGCCGAGTACATCTCAATATTTTTTTGATGTTATTTTTGAAAATTGAACCTGCATTCTCTCGAAAGAAAAAAAAAATATTATGATCATATTTGATTGGAGATTGTTAGTGCCGATATAAATAAAATTAAAATATGGTTTTAATAAAAAAAAATGATAAATACACTACATGTTACATGATTACAATATACAGGGAATGTCCATGCCCAATCAGAACATTAACTGCTCAAATTCTTTCTGCACAAATCTCAAAGCAACAATAATACGGTCCAGAGCATTATGAATACTTGAATAGGCACCGAATTAAATATGACTCGATTTTATATAAACTGAAATTTTCAATCATCTTTTTATAATTTTTTCCAGAGGTCACTGAACTTATCTCAGGTTGCAAAATCATTGGTGAATTAAATTGTTGTTATAAATAGTTACTGTATTATTTATTATACGAAATAAAAAATGATGTAATATTATACGAAGTAAACAAATTTTCCTAGGCAACTTTTGTTTATGTCGTAATAATGTACAGCTGAAATACAATTGAAATTCAAAGATAGGCTTTGGTGTTTATTTTTGGTACTGTTATGTTGATAGTCCCAAGCATGCTTTCTTTCTACAAAGTATCAACCTAAGACAATTACCAGTTGCTCGGTTGAAATAGAACAATAATAACAAATTGTAACGAAATGTCAAGAAATAAAATGAGATGAAGAAGGCGTCCTCTTGTTTGTGACATTTGGAGATGCATCGCTCAAGGAAATTGGCCCCATTCTGAATAATCTGCCCCTGTTAGCAATTATAATATCAACCAAAAGTGGACAGATAAAAGATCTACCTTTGAAGGGTCAGTTGAGAGAGTAGGATTCTTCTCTAAATTAAGAATTTTGTCAACAAGTTTACAGTCAACTACGACATGGTCAATAAGTAGGTCTAAGCACGACACAGGATGTTCTCTACATTTTTAACAGCTAATCAGTAAATGACCAAATTAATGATAAACAGATAAGTAACTAGTGTTTGACTTTTTTTAATGAAAATTATTGATAAAGTGAAGAGTAGGAGGTCAATGGGTACAGTACAGGTCGGATGGAGATATTTTCATACCCAGATGCAAAACAGAGACATAACATCCATATACAAAAGAGGAGGATTCCAATACTTCATACTTTTTATACATCACTAGTGATAAATATAAAAACAAATAACTATTGAGCGTAGAGCACAAAAAAGAAGTAAAAGCTATAATTTTGAAACTCATAGTCTACAAGAAAGAAATGAAACGAGATTGAAAACATAATTATTTTTCTCTAACCAAATGGTATAAAAAACAACACCTCAGACAAGTCCAATAATTAATTTATCTTTGAGAAGAATATGAGCATCAATGTACTATATGTCATTCATCTCCAAATTCTCAAAAATAAAATTATTACAAGAAGCAATCTATTATCATATTTAATTTGTGAAAAAAAAAAACAATACAAATAAATAATTCACTGTTTCATAATTACCACAAAAACTCACATATCCAACTCTTTTTACAAAGAGTATCCTTTTTGAACGACCTGGTCGACTGCAATCCAATTTTAAAATAATAGCAGATACAATTAAGATGCCAAGCATGCCAAGCACTTGTGGGAACGATTATAGTTTAATATATAATGAAAGTTGTTGACACGCTCCATCATGCCAAGCACTCAAGTGGTTCATTTGCGGATCTTTCTGATATATACCTTCAAAAAGTAAATTATGCTTTTCACCCCGGAAAATAAAAGTTAGTGGGAAATTGCCAGTCCCACCTAAGATTAGCGACTTCATGTGGTTAATGTTCAAAAATAAAATTCTCATCAAGCTTAAATTGCAGAAAAAAAGATAGCAAGGGATCTCACTTACCAGTTTGTTCTTCTCAGGAAGATGCTGATCATTTGTTTTTTGAATGTTACTTTGCTAAATCCATTTGATTCTATATGGGGAATTGTCAGCATGGTAGTCTGACTTGGTACTGTATGGCTGACGTGATCCAATTTACTCTACAACTCTCCAAATTGAAAAGAACATGATTTTTAATAGTTGTCTGTGCTGTGATTTAGTGTATCTGGAAACAACGAAATGATTTGTGCTTTCAAAATTAAGTTGTTCACTCGTGTTGAAATGTCATTCTAATGATCATCTCTATAATTGTTTACTGGACATGACACCTATCTGAGGAAATCAAGGAGGCTGTGCAGGAATGGATGCCAACGGATGTAGATGAAGTCCCGTTGCAGGTGGCACATCCTGAAGCAAAGAGAGTTCTCAGCTAGATAGAGGAGACATCGGATTGATTACTTCTTTCTTCTTTCTACTTTTTTTTTCTGGACCGAAATGGTATTTCGGTCTGGTGTGATTTTACAGTTTTTCATACTAATCACACTGGGTCAAAATGTCATTTCAGTCTGAAAAAAATTAGCGGACCGAAATAATATTTCAGTTCTTATGATTTTTATAAAAAAAATAATCACATTGATTTCATAAAATTAGCTTTTTAAATTATAAATTATGGTTTATAAAAAAAATTCGTCTCTGGGTATCAATTTCGCCTCTTTTTACTAATTTAACGACTCTACGACCCCACTCCGCTCTCTATTTTTAAGTCATAATCCCATTTCCATCAAAGATCCTTCAACAGCCGCCGCATCTCTCCGCCGGCGCTGTTTCTCACCTGCACAAACGACTCGCACCTTGGCTCCCTTGCCATTCCAATAATTGACTCGGTACTAGTAATTGCGAAACAGAAGAGGAAGAAAGCAGAAAAATGAGAGCGAGAGTGGTGGTGTTCCCGATCAAAGGTCGCAATTGGTGTTTTAGTCGGTCACGTGACCCCGCCAGCGTCGGTGCCACGTCAGAGCATTCTTCGCCTTCGATCAAGGATCTGTGGGTTCAGATTACGGCACGCGGCAGGAAGCCTCAGGAGAATGCTGAGGCGCTCGTGGACTTCTTTGCAGATAAGGTGTTCGATGAAATGCCTTAGCTATGTATAACTTGTTATATTAATCTCTTTTGAGTTTGTCGTCGTTGATTCTGGAAGTAACCTTGCAATGCATATAGTACTCCCTTATGATAAACCCCTGCCAAATCTTAGAATGTCTTCAAATCCCCGTGTATTAGTGGCCAACTTGAATTTGAAAAAGATTTTAGTATTTCAGGATTGTCATTTGGCTTGCACCAATAGCCTAACTAAAGCTTAGGTTAAATTATATTTAGCTGTACAGATTTGTTTCAGTAAAAGAAACAGGTGGATAAATCTCCTTATTTTCAGAAAAAAAATTATATTAGATGCTTAAATCCATGCATACTAAAATATTCCTTGCAGTTCATTATTATGCCCTCTTATATATTGTAAATATATGAGAACTTCAAAGAATTGCATCTTCCGTCTTCTCTTACAAATTGTTCAGCCTCAGTATTCATTAGTCATTACAACATTGGCAACAAGTTGGTTATGCATATCAAAAACTCTTGTACCATTAGACTAAAGTTTCGAGGCTCATCATAAGATAAACCAAAATGTACCAACCCCAAGTATTGTAAGGGCTTCATATTGAAACCTTGATTTAGTTTGCTTGTTTATTAATTTTTACTTACCTCATGGCTTTGCAGATGAACCGAGCTTGGAGTGGATTCGAAAATGCTTCTGAGGGGACAATTAAGAACAAAATTCATAGGTTACTTTCCTATTATCCCTTTTGGGGCATTTTTCTGTGTCCTGCAAACATCATAGTATGTGTTGACCTAAAAAATAGCAACATTTTTTTTATGTCATATGTACCTTTTTGTGTTTATTGGGGGTGATATGCATAATGCATTGACTCTTTTAAGGTGATAAATGATAGATCTCCTAGATTTTGAGAGTATTTAAATTTTGTTGCAGCTTAGGGTTATGGCTGTTGTCACGAGTCAGACCTTCTGAAATTTTCTTGAAGTCTGTTTCTAAGGATGTCACTGCTTTGGATATTACTTATCCAATGAGGTTAGAATGAAGATTTCTTGTGTTCCCCTTTCAACTATTTTCTTTTTGTTTTGTTAGAATACTATTCATTTCATGAATAATTGATTTTACAATTGTTATATTAAATAAATGCAGTTTCAATCCTCGACTTGTGCGAAGAAGACTGCGTCATATAGCTATGAGGTCATTAACTTTTAGACTATTAAAATCATTTTCATTAATTATGTGGATGGATGGATGGATTGAATCCAACCTTTTATGAAGTCCGGTAATGACATTTTTTTTCATTGATTTGTAGTGGAGCTGCAATTCATAGAAACAAATTATATGGTTCAGTTTGCCTCCTTCCAATTACCAGTGTTTTTACAGTATGCTCCCTTTTAACACTATATATTTTCCATGGCTTCTCTAATTAATATTTTTTTCTCATTGTTGAAATAACGTCATTATTTTTTTGTTTTTTCTCAATGGTGTAGGTATTGCCTTTGCCAAATGTGCCATTCTTTTGGGTCTTGTTTCGCACTTATTCGAACTGGAGAGCTCTCCAGGTACTCTTCTTAGCTGTTTCATTGTTTTATTTTTTTTTGCCATTTTTTTGTAACTTTCCAGAAATCATGTATATGACTGTGTTAATTGTGTGCACGCGCCTGCACATGCATGCTTCAGTGTACAGGGTATATCTTGCACAACGTACAATACACAAATGTGCTTGCTTCATGTTTGTGTGTCAGCATGTGTGTTTTAGTGACGTGACACACGACATGTGAACATATGTCAGTGCCTGTATGCTAGTCACTATATACGCCTATGTCAGTGCCTGTATCTTGCACAACTCACAATACACAAACACATTAAAAACACAGGGTCCCTGTGTTTGTAATGTGCTTATGTATTTTTCTATTGTACTATGTATGAGATACATAGCTTTTACATGTAAGTTCCTCTGTTTTTTCAGGGAAGCGAGAGGCTGCGTTTACTAGTTTCAGATAGCTCTAGTGCATATCACATGCTAAAATGCAAAGAGAAGGAAGACTACTCGGAACAAGTCTTACCTGATTCTTCTTCTAGTGCCGCGTGCCATTCCCCATGGGTAAGTTGTTGTTCACATAAATGGTGTTACTGCTAGTGTAATTTCCTATAACACATTGCATGGTTTTTCTGCAAAACTTGGGCTTACTTATTGCCTACAAATCTCCAGCACCACTACTTAAGATTGTTCTGTAGATACAATTTATTTTTCTCTATTCCTTTTGCAACATTTCATTATTGCCTATCAGTGATTTTCATTCTGATGCTTCTTTTGTGGTATACGTCTTTTGAACTGACAAATGATAACATTGGTGACACAGCATATGAACTCAATTATTGGTATAAACTTCTGGTACATTACTTTACTGGAAAGTCCAAAGTTGTATTGTAACTGCAGTGATATTGCATATGTATACTGGGCCAGAAAAAACTTGCAAAGAATGGAGATGCAACACAATGAAAATAATAACCTAACATTTCTGTTTATTTAGGCTTTGCAACCATCTAAAGAATTGGAGAGAATTATTGACTCAAAAGACTTGGAGAAAGGTTTGGATTGTGGTACTATATCTGAAATCTGCAAAGTTTTTGACCTAGAAAAGAAGGAAATTGTGAAGTACAGAGAGTACCAATAAGAACGACTGAATCTTTAGCTTCTTTTCGTCGGAGATATATAGCCGCCACTGAGTTTTCTATTGCATGTCCAGGTCCTTTATTAAACTATTCTCTGTGAACTTTCAATATTTATGCTCTCTTTTATCTTGGGTTGTCAGATATAGGTTTTGGTTAGAGGTTGGGAATTGGAATATTGATACTGAAAAGGTGACAACCTGAATGCAACAAAAATGGAAGAAAAAAATAATAAAATGCTTTTTTGAATTCATTTTTCTTTCAAGGATATATATGCCTTGCTTATTATTAGTACTCCTGAATAGTAAATACTATTAACAAATATATATATATATATATATATATATATATATATATATATATATATATATATTTTTACTGCATTTAATTAACGCTAGATTGAAATGCGTGTGTCATAGGTTGTACATTCTGTCCCAAACTGGTGTTAAACAGTCAAGACAGTCAATAGGAAAATGTTGTTTTCCTAGTGAGGAAAGGACTTGTCACCTGCAGAAACGTACAATTCATAAAGAAATGCATGTACCTGGACTGGCATGGCTGCAGTAGCACAGAACAATTCATACTGTATAGTGTATAGATACGATTTCAGTGATTGCGGTGAAGTAAAAATTATACTCTATTTTTTTTTTTGTATAGAGAAAAGGGTTCCATCCATAAAACACCCCCTTCAACACCTATTTTGTTGTTATTAATGAATAGAACTTTTAGTCTTCTAATGAGTTCACCGAAGTACAGATTACTAGTAATCCGATATTCTCCCATTCGAAACAGAATTCATCTAGTCATGAAGCGGAATGAGCCTTCTGTCATTTGTTTTCATGAGGCTTCATGAAATACTCTCAGCAAAAAAAGGAGTAAAATGTAGAAAAGAGCACCGAAGAGTCAGGCCAGTAAATAGTATTTAATATTTAGATGAATAACCTGGCGATTTGTCTCACAGATCAGGCTTCAGCTGTGTTGTTGGTGTGATTAGAACCAATTCAATGTTTGAAAAGTAAATATTTTTTTTTAAATAAGCGCTCCTTTTACTCCAACATATCCTACGGATGTCTCTCTACGGAAATCGAATACGCATTGAGAAACAAACAAGGTCGACCCGTCATTGATATATAATTAAAAAGTAAAGTCACTCTATAAAGTGATGACATTTGGTAATAGAAAGTAAATGAGAAGGTACGAATTAAAAAGATAAAATTATTTTCGTGTACTATGTTAGTAAATATAACAGTGATAATAAATGATATTTGAAATTAAATTTTCAATTTAAGTTTACCGGTAAAACAAAATTCCTCGTATTTTTCTCCACCTAAACACTTTAAAATATTTTTGTTTAATGTCTTAATACGTTTTGAAACACAAATCCCTAGAGTAAGCACCTCCTAGCGCTAAAACAGGATCAATATATCTTGGTCAAGAACAGGGAAATCAACCCGAAACAATAAAACACGGCCTTTTTTATATAAAAATAAAATCTCGGGAATAATTACTTTTCTCAAAACATAAAAAAAGCTGGACATCTTAGCATTCAGTCATTCCCACACTTCCGTCGCTTTGAAGCAAAAAACTGCATTTGATATGCTTTGCCTTTTTACAGTTTCACTTTTTAGTCCAGTACTTGGTGGACCCATTTAAAGAGGGCTCAACAACAAAATAAGCAAGCAAATCAATGCATCATAACTGAACTTCATGTGGCACAAACGGAATTATAATCTACATAGTGGGTCAAAAGTTTGATTGCTCATGGGTCACAATGCTGATTCCAACATTCTTCCAATACTGTATGTAGTAGATCACATCCGATTTAGGGTCCCAGTTCTGGGTCATTCCATATGTGGCGTATAAAGTGCTTGGTTGTGTAGTAGGGACTCTGAACCAGACAACAATCAATAATTTGGATAGGGGGATGCTGCACTTTAGCAATTTCATGCCGAGCGAGAAATCATTTCTCTCATAATAGTCCTATCGAACTATTTATCAGTGCCCTATTCATGTTATGTTACGTTACGGTTGTTTTTTAAGAGGCATAGACCCAGTGCCGCCTAGTTTGTCTTTTCATTTTATTTACCATTATATATTATGGATTTCCAGTTTTCCACAGTATACTGACTAATGAGTCCCACTATAGCATAGGTAGTAGATGAAATACGAATGAAATGAGGCAAAATACGGAATATCAAATATTTGTTTTCTTTGAAAAAAGTGACTCACAGTAACTGAAATACGGAGTAAACACTGATCAAAGAACTAGGGTTGAAATCGGAGCAAATAATATTTAATTCGATATGTATTTGAAAACTAGATACATATATCCGATATTCGAATATCGAATACGGATACGGATATATTTTAAAATCTTAATCATCCGTATCACAATAGTGATATGTAGTTTAATATATATTATGAAAAAAAAAATAGTATTCATCATTATAATAAATAAATATTATGAATTTCGATATTTTTTTTAATAAAAATCAGATCCGATTCTTATATGTATCCATATCTATCTAATATTCGATTCGTATTTGTATCAAGTAAAGAAAACTGGTAGGAATATAATTTTACCACCTCCGGATCCGTTTTCACCTCTTGGTAACCCTAATTACAGGTGTATTATTCTTCATTGAATTTTCACACAAATGTCTATTCTAAAGAAGATTATTGAAGGGGATAACCTGTTTTGTGGATGTTGCTCTTAAGTTTGTTTAAGTTGACAAGTTGTTTTTCAAGTTGCTTTTTTTAGCTTAGGTCTTTACATCCCATCAGCCATCACATCCAGCCTTGTTTCATTCTTAGCCAAGGCCGGGTCAACATCTAGAACCAATCTCATGCTAAAAAGCAAATTCCATCTTTTCAAAAGTTTGGAATAGTATCAGATTTAGCTATAAACATGGTTACAAATTCGGAATTTAAAAATGACGACGTTAAAATTAGTGGCCCTAAAATTCAGATTTAATTAAAAAATAGTTTACTTTTTATAATGAGAATAATTATACAAAAATTATTGATGTTTCTAGAATCAAACTTATAGTTTCGGAGTAATTTACATATAAATCAGGTGTTTGTTTGTAAAATTCATAAAACCCGCAAATAATTAAGGTATGATACGATTACTATTTGTAAATCGCTAGGACTCATTTAATTAGTTGATTGATGCATAGAGGTGCTGAAAAAAAATTATGAATATTATTCGGGAAAGTAATTATTATTGTCATGCATAATCAATATGATGTAATAATTAGGTAGAATTTCAAAAAACACAAAACACATACAATATTATAAGAGATTAGTCCTTAACACTTCAATTATTTGACATTTTTATTCCAGTATCAATTTAAAAAATATATTTTAATCAAAAGTATATTTGTGGGATAATTGGATAGTTAGACGTCTATCATCAAAATTTGTGCAGTTTACATATCGTTTTGATATTTATATAATTTCAAACGGTTTATACAATCAAGTAGTTCGTTAAAAAGATAAATCTGTACCAAGCTCGCGATATATCTATTTGAAGTATACATGAACATAAAATAATTGTTGAGAAAATTAAACTTGTACTTGAAATTTATTTCCAGCGAAGGTTCAAGCATTAAATAGCTGTGTACAGATACTAATCCATAATATAACAGGTTAGTTATCCATCACTCATGTGCTTAGTTGGTTGACAGTGTCAAAGTAATTTTTATAGTATATCTGCAAATATTAATCTTACAACTAACGGAAAACTCTATTTTGACTTGCAAAAAGAATAAAACAAAAAGTAGAGCGGTAGCGGAGGAATAATGCATGTTGATCGTTGGGTATCCAAATAGGTAGATGAGGTCATGAGGTGTAATTGGATGAACTCTGGAGAAATTTGTCTTATTATATCAGGAATTTCTCTTCTGAAAAAAAAGAAAAATAAAGAACAAGTTTTATCTTTATATATTGCATTTAAGATACTGGCGAAATTTGTCTCATTATATTCGGAAAATGGAAGTTCTCATCTTAAAAAAAAAAAAGATAAAAAAGAAAAGAAATAACGTCCGAATTTTCTCGTATACATTGCATTAAAATATGATCATAGAAAGTAGGGGTGTCAACGGGTACGGTAAGGGTCAGGTGGAAGCATTTTCATACCCGTACCCGTTACAAATTGTTCTTACTCATACTCTATCCGTACTGCTATAAATTTTCTTACCCATATCCTATTCTTACCCGTTATGGTTGTTGGATAACGAAACGATAGAGGATAAATAATAGATTATACTATTATAATAATTATTTTTATTATTTTTTAAATAAAATATTAAAATATATACATTCATTTGACACATGCATAGTACTTTATTGAAAAAAAATCTTATCATGCTAAGTGCAAGTAAACCAATTAAAGTATTCTTTTCATTATCTATTAATATATATAATATATGTAATTTTTCTTTTATAATTACCCGATAGGGTAACGGGTACGAAATAGGTTTTACCCATACCCTTACCCGTTTAGATAACGAAAAAAATTATTTAGAAACGGATCGGATACAGATCGGATAGTGGCAAAACCATATCCGTATCCGCTTTTGTTTTTCGGATACGGATACGAATCGGATATTAGACGGATATGTGCGGATACGGATCGGATAGTGGTAAAACCATATCCGTATCCGCTTTTGTTTTTCGGATACGGATATCGGATATCGGATATCCGTAAATATATACATAAATATTTACATAATATATATTAAACTATATGGTATATATCTACTATTCGGATACGGATAATTAAAATTCAAAACTATATCCGTATCCGTATCCACACGGATATTCGGATATTGGATATCCGTATCAAATTTTCGGATACGGATCCGGATATGGTTGGATATTATCCGATCTATTTGCACCCAGGGGCGGACCCAGCTTATTCCAGGGGGGGGCAGGCGCCCCCCCTGGATTTCGAGTTTTAGTGGAGATTTATCGGTTCGGACTGGTTTTGCCCCTCCCTGGAAATTTTTTTGCCCCCCTCTGAATGTTTAATTGGTAATTCGGGTTAAATTTATAGTTAAAAATAAAATAAAATTCTTAAAATATGATTGGTAATTATAAATATATGTCAGAATATCATAAATTACAAGTCAGATCATTATAAAGTACAAGTTAAAGCATTATTTTTTATCAAATACCCAATTAGTTAATGAGTTTAAATCCGATTAGCTATTTAAACCCGATTCGATATTTTTTTGCCCCCCCCCTGGCGAAAATCCTGGATCCGCCCCTGTTTGCACCCCTATTATTTACCCATACCCGTACCCGATAAGTTTACGAAAAAAAAATCTTACCTGTACCCGTCTTATCAGATCGGATAAACAAGTAAAAGGGTGCCATTGACACCCCTAATAGAAAGCTCCGAATCGGATATCTTCATAGAAATTAGCTTTTCGTGAGGTTCTATATGCAAAGAAGACAGAAACATGTCAACTTGCACTTTTATTTTTATTGGAAGCAACTTGCATTGTCTTCCTATTGTTGGCAAAAAAAAAAAAAAAAAAGACTGTTAGCTCCTTGGGGCCTCGGTGACATGGTGTACTCTGCTGACTACCAAAATGTTTTATTTCTTGTGGCGAACTGGCGATTGCATGAATATATTCTAATTCCCTTCGCTGTTCAGGTTTCATATTACTTGCTCCATCATTATACGGACAGATATACAAAGTTTATCCACAGATAATCCTAAAGAAAATCAGATTCAATAACATTCTCACGAATCTTAAAGCATAGTCGTGATGGTTGGACCTGGTCCGCCGTCCTGTTGGTTTTAGTATTCCCCATTGGCTAGTCAGTGTATATAATATTAAACCAGTGGTGGTACAGCATTGATATTTTTTGCATAGTTACCCTTCTTAAGGTAAAAATTGCATACTAAGACATGTGGCATTCGACAGACGGGGGTATTTCCAGTTTTATGTAACTGGAGTGGAGAGTTCAGAAAAACGATGCGTCGGAAATAGTACCATAATAATAGGTCATAACCTGTAAGCCCTCGTGATTTGAGAATTATAATTTATGGACAATTTAGTGGTTTCTATGAAAAAATCGCATATTTTATTTATGGTAATATATAAATTTCTTTTCTTTCTTCTTCATCTCTATTGATGAGCGTGCTTGCGAGGAGGAGAGAGCGGCTTCAGCTTGCAGCTCGCATGTGAGAGAACGGGAGATCTTTAGTTGAGATCTGATGCCTCCTATGGATTTCTCCTCCTCGGGTAATTGTTGTTGTTATTTTATCTAGTTCTGTACTTGTTGTTGGCCTTTCCAAGGGGCGCATTGTATGAGCTGATTTTGGGTTTTCAACTCGATTTGGCCGGCGTAGATTGGTAGTATCGCGACCAAAGTTTGTCGTCTGGTATAAATTCGCTTGAATCGAAGCTTATTGCTGTCGTGATATTTTTCGGAAATATTCTGTGGCGTGACTTTCTGTTGGATCTTTGTTATTTTTACTTCTTTTTATGTATAAATCAATTGCGTTGAGCTGATAAACCTTTATCATTGCATAAAGCTTGTATAATTTATTTTAGAAACTCTTGGGTAGAGCTGAACTTTTCTACAAGCAAAAGGGTTGGGATTTAAGACTTCTGTTTTCTTTCTCGAGGGATTTTTCCTGGGTTCACAAGTTTTATTTCCAGTTTCAGTAAAGTAGAAATAATATAAGCTTTCCCAGTTAATGTTCCTTTGCATGCTTTATTTCTGAGAGGAGAGAGAGCTTTTAAGCGGTGATGCTAGCAATTGCCTTTGCATGTTAGTTTATTGAGTAAAGTGTCAAGTTTCTTATATCATTTATCTTCTAAGATCTTGGAATTTTTCTCGTTATCATAAAACCCATTCATTGTATTGGGAATTTGATTGGAATTATAAGGCCTTTGTGTTAAATTTGGTTGGTGTTTTGCAGAGAAAAAGAGAAATGCATGCTATACCATAGATTATTCCATTTAGTCTTCCATGCTCTAATCAAGGTTCTTAGGGTCGTGTTTTTTGCATGTGAAAATTGATCAATCAGATGATGCGTTGAGTTAGAGATGCATTTGATTACCATAATTTTGGTATACAACAAGTTAATTATTGAATGTGTTTCAGTAAAATCTTCAGTATCTGTTTCTAGGGCCTCTCATATTCACTGTTTCTTAATTGTAAGTTCATGAAGTTTATGCTATTAATTTTTGGGTGTAGATCACTAGTTTGGATTAATTTGCACCTATTGATTAGAGGCAGTTTACAAAGTTCCTTGCTGATTTAAAGTTAGAAGGTCCTTCATCTACCCTCAGGCTCACTCCTATTGAAGTTTCACCATTCTTTTTTCTATGATTTAAGTCTGATAATTAGTGAGTATATACGCACGTCTTCTCAGTTTTAATCATTGTTTACTTATCTAGTTAGGTATGTTAGGTAAGGTTTTCCTTGTTTTGCTTTTTCATGCAAGGGTTGTTAGATGTAGAAATTAGGCCCAAAATAAAATGCTAAAGTCAAACTAAAATGTTTGACTGAACCACATTGTTCTCAGAGTAACAGTAATGTATTGACAGCGACTGTCATTCCTCCCAATTTCTTATAATAATTTCTCAAGTATTTACCCAGAATGATTCTTTAATATTTGTACAGCATGCAATCTAGAGCCATCTAAATGCCGCATTCTGAGCATTGATCAGAAGATCCAAATCATACGCGACCTGTCCAAGAGCCCTGATACTGCGCAAGACAGGCTCCAATCATGGTCCCGCAAGGACATTTTAGACATTTTATGTCATGACATAGTAAAGGAGCGGAAATTTACTGGTCTCTCTAAACAGAGAATGCTTGAGTACCTCTTCAAGGTCGTCACCTCTGGTAAAAACCTTAATGACCTTCTAGAAGATGACCAGCCAGTGACTCAATCCCCACCTAAGCGTCAGAGGAAGGCCGACACACCGATTCGTGTCATACCACTTCCTCCTACTGACTCACCAAGTAGTGACATCAAAAGTAACGGTACAGCTGGTACCGCTTCCAACACAAGGTTGTGTCAGAATGTAGCATGCAGATATCGTTACAGTGATTCTGACCCATTCTGTAAAAGGTGCTCATGTTGTATCTGCTATAAGTATGATGAGAACAAGGACCCAAGTTTGTGGCTGTTTTGTAACTCCGATCCACCGTACCAGGAGGGTTATTCTTGTGACAGGTCATGCCACATTGAGTGTGCTTTGAAGCATGATAAGGCTGGTATCGGTATGGCAAAGGGTGGTAAGAGGCTTGATGGAAGCTATCATTGCCCTTATTGTGGGAAGGAGAATGATTTGCTCAGGTTACCTCTCTCTTATACCCAATATATGGTTTACTAATATCCAATATGTTTGGTATTCTTTGCAAATATGCAGTCTGGTGTTACCTGCAACATACCCAAATATAATATTACAAGAATTCTTGGTGTAAATATGGTAGAATTCTTAATGTTATTTGGAAAACATGATTTTGACATTGCATCTTAAGCTTGTGTGGTTCTGAAGGAAAAATATTTTTCTTTAGCAGTTGCATAATTGCAATAGGTTTGGTTAATATGATGTGTATGGGAAATGAGGCTACATAGAAGAGCAATGTAATGATATGGTCAGGGAATTAATGATTTATTTTAGTTTTCATCCCTTGCTTTGTGGACTGTGCAACTTTTGTGTTTCCTTCCATTACCCCAATGGGGGCAAATAACATATGCTCTTTTGGAAGTTAATGAGGTTCGACTAACCTTGACCACCAATTATATTTTAGAACCAAACGATTCAAATTGATCTGTTCTATCTACTTCCGTTTCACCGTTCATTTATCCTTCCACCAAACAGGGTTAAGTAACGTCCAGAGTTTTGGTTTGGAGCTTTTTGCATTTCCAGTAAATATGGGAGTGCTATGTTTATTGCTTCGTGATTCCATTTCTAAGCCTTTAAATGAAAAAAAACTTGAGTTTTTAATTTGATTATAATTAAGCAAGCAGCCAATTTATTTTGTAATTTATATTATTTTCTCTTATTCAGATCCTGGAAAAAACAATTAACTATAGCCAAAGATGCAAGACGTATAGATGTACTGTGTTACCGCATCTATCTCAGCCACAAGCTGTTGAACTTCACAGAGAAATATCGCCACTTGCATGAAGTTGTGGACTTGGCGAAAAAAAAGCTGGAGATGGATGTTGGCCCTATAACTGGCTCCCCAACTATGGGGCGTGGAATTGTTAACCGACTCCAATCTGGCGCTGAGGTTCAGAAGCTATGTGCACATGGCATAGAATTGGTTGAACCCGTTGTCTCCAGTAGCTTTCCTTCTCCAGTCGTTGAACAAAAGATAAAACGTAAGGCTTTAGTGTAAATTGCCATACCGTATGTTGCAGATAGTATGGGCAAATGGTCCAAGTGTTAGTTATAACTGGTATCAAGTGGCCTTAGGATGCTGAAGGATACTGAGGGTAAACAAATTTGAATTGAATTAAGCAAACTGAACAAGATCTCAAAAATCCAAAGAGTAATGATATAAATTGTAATAATCATCCCATCACAAACTAGCATGGATGACCAGCAGTCCCCTTGTAATTCCCCTTTTATGCTTGTTCCTTTGAATGTGCAAAATAAATTGATTTACCTTTTCTTTTCTTTTTCAGAAGCTCCAATACCTTCAACCTTCATTAGATTCCCAATAGTGGCATCAACATGTCTGACAATAGTCCTAAAGCTGGAGGACATTAAGACTTTGCCTCCTGACCTGGCTGGATTTGATCTTTGGCACTGCAAGGCTGATACTTCGGACTACCCAGCCAAACCAACTGGTACAATAGTTCTTCCAAACCGTAGCATAGTCATAACCGAACTTGCACCGTCCACCAGTTACAATTTCAAACTAGTTGCATTTAATCACATGAAAAATGAATTAGACTCCTGGGAGGTCAAGGAGACCACAACATGTTATTCGAAGGGTGACCCAAAAGGAATTGAAGTTAGGAAGCAGCCAAGTTTTGACTTGTCGAATCCCTCATCAGAAGGTGGTGAGTCGAATAACAGTGCAACTGTTTATGCTGATTTGAACAAATCACCAGAGAGAGAAAGTGACGACAGTGATTTTGATGGTTGTGTAAATCCTGATCTTAATGGGTCGGGTTTGGGCTCAGGTTCAGGCTCAGGTTCAGGTCAAGTCACAAATGTGAAAGAAAGTCCGGAAACAGAGGAGATGAACGGTGTATCAGCTTCGGCACTCGATGAGGAGGCAGTACAGAATATCATTCCAGTTTGTAAAACCAGTACGGGCTTGCAAAAGGAATCGCCGGATCCGAGATCTGAAAATGAGTCAAATGGGCCAAATGGAAATGACATGGCCAATGGAGCAGTTATACGGCTCATCTCAACCCGACCTGTTACACCTGGCCAAACTGAGAATGGAAAGGCTGATAACATGTTGCTACCAAAACCCTATCGGGAACCAGGTAGTTCATCTAATAAACGGGTTTCAGGCCACAATGATGAGTGCATGGAGGGATCATACGAGTATTGTGTGAAGGTGATTAGGAGGTTGGAGTGTGAAGGCCTGATTGAGTCGAATTTTAGGGTCAAGTTTTTGACTTGGTTTAGCTTAAGGGCCACACCTCAAGAGAGAAAAATTGTCAATGTTTATGTGGATACTCTAATAGATGACCCAGTTAGCTTGGCAGGACAGCTATCCGACACCTTTTCAGAGAGGATTTACAGTAAGCGTCCGCCTCCTGTACCGACTGGCTTTTGCATGCAACTTTGGCATTGAGAGCTTTGATCGGCACAGGTTGGGTTCAAATTCAAATTTTTGGGGGGTGGAAAGTGGTGTGGAAATTTGGTTTCATTGATTGGCAGGTAATTTTATTGGTGAAGAGGTGGTATTTCATTTAAGTTATACCTTTTGTTGTTGTTGTTGTTCGTTGGTTATCTTGGTGGCACTGACTTTTTTAGAAATTGCTGTAATAGTGAATTTAATTTATGAGACAATCATTCATTATCTTGTTAATGTTGGTTAATTGGTTCTTGTAAGTGAAGTCGTCCTCCTCTCTCTATCCAAAAAGAGAAAAATGTACTCATCTGAACAAGGTACTGACAAACGGATCATTTCGTTGTAGTATATTTTAATTTTAAGGAGATCAAATAGATGATGTTATGAATGAAGAAGAAAAAGTTAATTCGGATGATATATATCTAATTTTCTACCGGCGCACCAGTCTTATTTGACACTAAAAGATTGTATTAATTGTGACCCCATCTCATGCTAAAATAAATATACGCTATCATTTAGTAAAATATTTAACTACATGGCCATATCATTGTTTAATTATTCAAGAGTCGGGCACAGTTCCCACTGGTTCCTCTCACTTATTACAGATCTCACTCAACATCTCAGAGGTAGTATAACTGTAAAATTCTAATGCTCACCACCTCTCCTTTTTATTCTAGACACAAACTAACATGAAAAGGAGAACCCTAGATCATGTTTATGCCGTTTCATTTGCAACTGGCGGAGGCTTTTGAATAACAAAAGACATGCACTGGCACTGGCGACTGCCATCAAAAGAGATGAGCTTGATATATGCATTTGGATAGGTATTCTTGCATTCTTCTATTTCGCGCAGAACCTGAGACGAGTCGGTGCAACCAAACATTGGAAGCTTCCAGAGAGTCCAGTATCGTCCGTCATAGTAGCCAGGTATCCTGCTGTTGGTACGGTGCACTGCCCCTCCCTCCAGTCATAAAGAGAAATGCAGAGTTTCAGATAAAACTCAAAAGAGTATAATTGAGGGTTGTACCAGTACTGATCTTCTAGTAATGATCGGTGGTAAACCATACTAGTGGACTACATAAGGATACTAGGATTACTATTTGTACACACTGGTTTATACTGCACCGGTGCACCCTGCAGATAAAGGGACCTGTGATTAGCATTTTTACGCCGTTAGAAAATGAATGTCTCCCTCAATTTTGTTTTGTAGATCTCAATATATATGAAGCACATGCCATATTCTAGACTAGTGAATTTAAAAACAATAACAAGTACTCCATACCTGATCAAATTCCAGGCAAGGGACCCATCCTTTGGAGAGAATATAATCCACCTCCTTTGCGATTGATTCTTCAGATAAAGGAGGTACATAGGACATCGTCTCAAATTTCTTGTTATTCATGGGGTTCCACGTCTATGAATTAATTTATCAACAGAATTTCAAATCAGATTCACGAAATATACTTAAACATCATGATGTAGGAAAAAAAATAATAATAAAAACATTAATTTATATATATGTATATACCTGCATGCAATAAACTCTCAAGGGGGTGCATGTGGTTTGCAGTTTAGATTTCCAGGAGAGTGCATTCTTTTGTGCAGAATGATTAAAAGATCTTGAGCCAGAAAATTTGGTACCAGTGCCGACCTTTGGTTGTAGGGAGACGCTAGACATTTTGTTCCCTCAGTTTCTTCAATCTCAAGAGATAGAGAGAGAGAGATTGGGGTTGGGGGGTGGTATGACAGGGTATTTGAAGGTGGTTTTGCAAAAAGACAAAAGTTCAGATCATGTATTCTAGAATGCAACCACATCAACTTCGTTCAAGTAATTTAAGTGGGTTTAGATTCTTTGTGACGCATATGTAAAAACGTCATCTTGTAGCGAGTCAATGACAGATGTACTTGCGCAAGAAGAAAATAATAAGCTGCGGGAAAATACATAAAACTATGCGGGTCCCAGATACCAGTTACTCGGCTGTACACGCCTTTAAGAGGCAGCTCGCTTCACAGAATTGTCCTTGGAAAATGTTACAGAAGAAGAATATAGCTCGGGGATGGGGAAGATAACCGTCTTTGGTACTCTCGCCACCTTTTATCTTCATCAGTCCTTATCCGTGTTTTTTAATTTTATTTTTGGTATTTGAAATTTTTTTTTTTTTTAATGTAATGAAAGCTAGAGATCAAATATCAACAGAATTTATGGTCTTATTCTCAAATGCTTCAAATAGGAGTCTGTTGAGAAAAATGTCCTCTTGCAGCCCAAGTAGGCCTGTACGGCCCCCTGTTCATACTCGATCCAGTTCAAAATTAAATAAAACAGGTCCTGTTCATGTTCGGCCCGAAATAAATGAGTTTATGTTCATGATCGGCCCGTTCGGTAATGTTCATAACTGAGTCCGGTTCAAAACTAAGCCCTGTTCGGAACAGACCCGTTTGATCGAACCGAGCTGAACAGTGGACAACTAACCGGACTAGCTTATGGACAATATATGGACATTGGATAACAAAACTTATTACTAATAGATCAGCACAAGAGTAATCTTTGAATCAAATCAAGACACGAGATTTTTAAATGTAATTAATGAAATACTTGATCACATAAATAAATCACACGAAAGGAAACTAAATACAATCAATCGAAACAATTTGTAACAAGGTCAAAATTTGTCATGGTTTTCAAATTACATTGGTTTATGAACTTCGTAAATTCTATTATAAGTTCACTAATAATTAATTAAACATAATAAACTAGCGATAACAAAATACAAACAACTATTATGAAAAATGATGTAAATATTCACAAATATTATGAAAAATCTGTAACAATACTAACACAGTATAACTTTGACAGAAAACACGAAAATATGATTTAGAAAGATAACTTCTTTTCATTCTTCTAATGTGAGAACTGAGAACCTCACCATAATAGTACTGGACTGTTCAAATGTTGATAGCTGCAAATTTTACAAATAAGACCTTGTGAATATTCACAATTGTACACGTATCAGTTTCCATACAACTAGGTCAAAATATATTGTGAACTACATATACTGCAATTTCAGAGTAACCAGTCTCCAAGACTTGTTAATGGCCATTTAAGACTACAATTTCATATTCCTTTTGCGGTTTGACGGGAGGATTAATTTCTAGCCCAACCCCTCGATTATTTTTCTTTTCTATTTTCTTCTTTTTGGCATGCATGCCATTTTGTTCTTGAGATCCCAAATGGTACTATAGTAATATCAGAGAAGCATTACATTACCAAAAGTAACTCTGTCGACAAAAAGTCAGATTAGGGAAGCATGAATTATGCTACTTATATACTGGTACAGAGAAACATAAATTGATATTATATGGAAACATGAATTAGACTAATGTCTACAAAGTTGAAATTAAAAATGACAAAGACAGAAGTACAGAGAAACTATTACTTGTATTGTAATGCTTCAAGGTAATGTAGAATGATTTGTTTGGAGATGCTCGTAACAAAATATTTTTATGGTTAGTCAAACAAAAGAAAGTTCTTATTAGGGATCGATTACGAAAGAGAGGATGGACAGGTGACTTATGATGTGTATATTGTTCCCAAGAGGAATCGATTGATCATCTGTTTGTGACGTGTTGTTACATTCAATCGATATGGCAGTGGATTGCTCATTTCAATAATTTCCAGTTTGATTCTGATAATATAGGGGCATTATGGGAACTAGATTATTGTATACCCTTAAAAGAACCAAAAATTATTGAAATCATTAGGGGGGCAGTACTATGGACTTTATGGAATGATAGAAATATGATTATTTTTCATAATGGACATGTACAAGATATAAAGATTTTAGGTTCCAAGATTATGTCGGTTGCGTGATTTTGGGCGTTACACCAAAAATAGGATTTAACTTCTAAATTGAATCTCATTTTTCCTTTTGATCTAAAGGGTCTGATAGGAACTAAACTAGTCAGATTTGAGGAGGCTACACCGGTTTGAATCCATATGCTTGGCATCGCGACTAGGTCGAGTGGAGGAAAGGAAACCAGTGAAGATGGAGATGACTTTGTTGACTCCGGTAGAACATGAACCCAGGAGATGTAGTTCTGTTACTGTTTTTGTTTTAGTTGTGTGTTTGTCTAGTTTAGTTTAGTTTTAATTCTCTAAGTATAATCAGGTTGTGACTGTTGATGCTGTGGCTGTTATGTGTCCTTTTGTAGTCAGTTTAGGGGTCTTATGTTTTCATGATGGTTTAGATGTGAAAAGTGATAATTGTGTTTTGGAGACAACGGTATTACTCAATATCAAACTGATATTTTGTATAGTTTTCTTATTAATGAAAAATCGGTGTTTTATACAACTAATTTAAAAAAAAAAAAAAAGATGCTCGTAACAACCTGCTGTATTGCATCTGCTACTAGAACATGAATTCAATGAGTTAAAAATTCCAATTTTACATTTCGGTTCCTCTAACAAGAGATTATTACCAAGGGCATAAATTTAAGAACAGTCCCACAATTTTAAAAAAATCAGATCCAACTAAGCACAAGCAATTACAATAAGAGAAATAGCCAACAATTGCAGCTGGGTTTTGAATATGAAACAATCAATTAGACCAAAAGAATAACAAAGTGTAAATAAATCAAACACTTATAAAATTGTTAATTACCTAACACCTACCATATAAATCAGAGGCAATATATAAGCAGTTACATGTTAAATAAAACCCCACCAGTTACAACCAAAAGCCACCAGTTATATTACTTGTACCGGCGACATAACCAGGTCCAGTAAAAATAAACTGTAAGAGATACAAAGACACATTCATAGATTGAAAAAAAAACTGATCTTATGCCATTAGTTTATGATGCACCTAGAAAGTATCACTAGATAACAATCACGATGAAATAAATATATAGAAGAGAAATATTTGCATTTAAGTGTTGAAATCGCCTTAAGCATGAGAATTGTTATTTCTTGGCCATTTATATTTCTCAATTTTGAAAATCAAATTGATAACTGCCAGTTTTAGAAACAAATAACAGAACATACAATATGATATTGACAATAAAAAATTGCATCGGCAATTATCTACAGCATGAGGAATTTCTATTTCAATAGATAGCTTTTCGACTGTAATAACATCGGTTTTAGTAACCTAGCGCTCAAACGGGCTGCTGTTCAATCTGTTCACTTCATATCTGAACAGGCTGTCCACTGGACATCAAAGCGGGTTGTTCAATACCTGTTCAAATTCACATTCAGTTCGTATTTAAGAATTAATTTGGACATGAACTGAACTTCGGATCTTATCCGGATTATAACCCGTTCAATATCAGTTTGTTAGTTGTTCATCCCATTTATTCATGGACAACCATATTCAATTAGCAGTCCTGTTTGGTGATGATCCAAATGAGATAGGAGTAGGTCCGATGGACATATGACCTACTTTTAGGTTCAATTAACTTTATCACCGTAAAATTATCATTAAGATCTGTGCACACAGAAATTGAAACAGATTTGCAAGAATTTCAATGTAGTTCACACGAATCTTAATGTAATGCAATGGTCACTACACCCATCGAACTAAAGTAGGTCCAATGCCTATTGGACCTACTCTGAAGTTGATCCGAATAGAATGTTAATGCTTTCAATAATGTCCTTTCAATTACTATTTGATGTGAAGAAAAAGGCAAACATTTGACAACACTTTAAAATTATCGCAGCAGGATGCGAGATGCTCTAGCTCTCTCTGTGTTTTATTTTAATTTTTTTGCTTCTGTTGAATGACCCGTTAGGCCGTTACTCTTGCATCATGCTGCCTCAAGTAAAATTTAACTTTTGAGTCGAGTAAATAAAACTAACAAGATAAATCGAGATGTTAAATGGGTCTTTTAATTTTGGTCCGACAATCCACAAAATGACATCCTGCTGCTACCATTACATTTAGCGGAATTTCATGTATATTCCTAAAAAATTTCAATATTACATATTTATCCTTCCAAAATCAGTAATTATATATTATCTTTAAAAAATATAAAAACTCTCATATTTGTCCAATTTAACTCTATAACATATCAAATATCTATAAAAATAATTAATTTTTTTAACTTAAATTTATTTCCAATATTAATTAATTATATGTTGACCATTATGCCCTTTGTTTCTGTCTCTTTAGTCTGTCTGAATTTTCTTCTCTCTAGCAAAGACAAAAAAAATTAAAACAACAAGAGGCAACAGAAATTTGTGAGAGAGGAGGCAATAACAAAAGGCAGAGAGAAATATGTGATGTAGCACATTTGGAGAACTGGGTAGGAGGTTTGATGCCTTAAAGAGAAGATAACTTAGGCAAACTAAAGAGACAGAAACAAAAGGCATAATGGTCAACATATTATGAATTAATATAGTAAAATAATTTATAAAGTTTTATAGTATATTAATTAAGTATTTTTGGAGATATTTGATACGTTATAGAGTTAGATTGGACAAATATATGAGGTTGTACAATTTTCAATGATAAATATATAATTACTTTTACTTTGGAGGGATAAATATGTAATATTGAAACTTATGAAATTCCCCCATTTATGGCAGCAGATTCGGACCAAGTAAAAATAAGGCACAGTATGATCAAAATCCATTCCTGAGTGACAAACAAAAAGGATACACCAAAAGAGAGAGAAAAATATAAAATTAAAACTAAAAAGCATGCACGATTCCTGCTTTGATCTAACAAAATTTGTGTTGTATCATAAATAGAAAAAAAATATTAGGATTACAAATAAGAAAAGGTATAGCCTTATCGATGTGTCTTTGCATACCCCTGTTTTATTTGTACCATCCAGCAAGTATATACCTCAATCCAAAGCACATTAGGCATGACAGAGCCTGTACAAAATGCAAATTTGCAGTCTTGTATTTAAGATGTAGCATTGCATGATATTGAAAAAAAATTCTGGTTTGTTATCAAATAACTTATGGCAGAAGATGCCCACCATATGTCAAACATTGCAGAAAATATCTTTTTTTTTTTTTTTTTGAAAGACTTGGTAGCAGCTACCAAGCGTATTGCAGAAAATATAAATCAACAATATGCTGATAAGCAATTTGGGTACTATAAGGTGTTATGAAAAAAGAAATCACCACTTCATCTACAAACCAATAATGGGAACATACTTAGATTGGGAGAGTAAACACAAATCTTTTTTCCCTATAGAAATTATTCTCCAAACCCCTTCACATACCTCATAATATGGTATTTCTGCAAATAAGGTAAAAATAGGTTCTTTTGGAAAAGTATCTTGAAACTACTACAACAATCAGAACTGAAGACAGATGTAAATAAATAGACCGAGAGAGAGAGAGAGAGATATCATGCCTGGAAGATGAGAAGTCTAACGCAAAGAGCTTTCTCGGTGCATCGGCCAAACAAGCGAAGAAACAAATTAACAAGGTTCATGTCATTTGTACCGGTCAACAGACCTGTTTGTGGGTCAAACCTACACCAAATAATTAATTAAAGGAGTCAAAGAGGAAGAAATAGCTTCTTGTAAGGCTTATTTGCAAAATAATAAACAAATAGTAGTAATACCTTGGCAAGCGGTGTCTAGGACAAGGAACAAAATGAAAGAGCTGCACAATTAAACTTACAGGAATTATTTAAGGTAGAGTGATAACTTATAATAGAGTTGAAATAAAGGAGACCTTTTTTTTTTTGGTTACTACATTAACTCAAACCTGAGGGCATGAGTAGAGAAAATTGAGTACTTGAGGCAAAAAGAAAAGCAATAACGTTTCACTGCAGAAAAAAAAGGACATCAGTTATAAAAACCTATAAATGCCATACACAAAAATGTTCTCAGTTTTGTTTAACAAGCAAAATACGTAGTATATCTACCTAAAGTGTCCCAAAATTCCAGCCACTGCCAAGGACATGCCTGCAAAATAAGTGTATGTATCGCCGACAAAAACCGAGGAAGGATACCTGAAACAAGTGAGAAGGATAAAATGACCTAAGAAATAAGACATCCACAAACATAAATTGACCTATGAAATAAGACATCCACAAACCTCTTCACTTTAGAGTACACTAAGTTCCTTACCAATTGAAAGCAAGCAATCCCAGGGAAGTGGTCAAAAGAGGCAACACAATATAGATTGAAAATGCATGAGCTTGCTTATAATCAGGGTCAATAGATGCACCAATTTGCATCAAGTTATGTATCAAAACCTAGAAAAGAGAAACAATACATAAGCACTAAATTCTCACGCAAATAGTGTATAGGGACTATCAGGTATAATCTATAAACTAATTAATCATAAAACTGAACTTTGGCCGCACATATCAGTGAAAGCAACTTCCCAACTTGAGCCAGTTCAATTGTGAAACTGGGCCTCAATTTATCGAAGTAATTGCTATTTTCATTCAACTGTGCAATGCCGCATTTAGACCCAAAGCCCAGCTGCTTTAGTCCCAATTTCCCCAATTTAGCTTTAATTTCCCCTTAATTGCACAAATGAAAAATTATACAGCTGAAATGATGAAGAAAAGAAAACTGATAATCAATCCCGCAAGAAAGCCCAACCATTCACCATTTTAAACATAAGGTTCCTCATGCTCGAACCAATAAGCCATTAGGGTATTGCAATTTGAGGACAAATCCTCACTATAACAGTTCAGTGATTTCCCTCAAATTTTGTGTTGTAGCTATAGTGCAACTTTTTGCAATATTCCGCACTTGCCATTATTAGTTTTTTTTTCTTTTATATCCCACAATTATGCCACTGAACCTCTACGATGCAAAATGGCCCTAATTGTGCGACTACACCTGTAAACATTAAACCATCATTTACTTTCAACTACAATTGAAAATACAGCAAGCCAATAGCAAAACAAATAAATGGATGCCAACAGTCAAGCTGGAAGGGCCCTGTCAGAAATAAGGCGCCCAAAAATTGATAAAATAATTGTTCGAGTTAATAAAATGAAAATGTAGGAGGTAAGGGCATTACAGCAAATGATATAACAACAGTTTGGCCGACCTCAAGCCCATTAATACCAGCATGTATGTTTATTGAATTGGTGCAAAATACTACTAGCATTATCATGTACACCTTATATATCAAACCTACATAAAAAAAGAGAGTTTTTAGAGAGAAATCAAATACTCTTTTTTTTTAAAGAAAAAAAAAGTATTTCACAGTATTTGGAACACCACCAAGCAATTCTCAAATTTGCAATCAACAGTCACAATTCTTTGGCTATCTAAAATTACATTGAACTAAAACAAAGGCTATACAAAAGGGAAAATAAAACTAACCTACTCTGAATCTTTCTTAACAAACTCAGACTTAATTATAAGAGATGTTCATGCAAATTTGGTGTCCAACCTTTGGACTTGTATTATATATAAATTTTAATTAAATTTGTGATTAAAGAGAAATATAGAGCAAATAAAAAACTTCCATATCTATGACAACACAATAAGCTATTTAAAAGACATAGAGTGTAGTTTCAAATTATTTATCTTTTAAATAATAAATATTTAATGAATGGCAAAGTGGTATATTTCCTACTAATATTTCCTGTACCACAACCTGATACATCACTTCATCAGTTCAAAACTTTTTTGAATACATGCATTAACTCACAAACAGTATGGACCAGCTACCACGGTGATTTTTGCAAAAAAGCTAGTATAAATACATCTAGTTCCTATAATTATCAAAACCTAAGTTTAAAAAAGAGTTATTTTTATTTTTACCTAGGTCAAGAACTGACAGGCCTACATATGGTACAAGAGGCTTCGGTATGATGATAGATGTATGGCCTGCATATGCCATCAACAAAGGAAGAGAAGCAAATGTAGGCAACACCAATTTCCTACAGGGAATAATATGATCTTATAGGGACATATTAAAAAAAGAGGAGGGATCCACTTACACCGTTTTTTGTGAATGGTTTGAATCGACTGTTTGGACTTTGAGAATGTAGAGTGTAATTTGGTGTCACCAAAAAACAGTGTAAGTGGATCCCTCCTCATTAAAAAATTATGCGACAAAAATCAGGCACAAATCATCAAAATTGTAAGAACATACACTCTCCATGGTATATCAAGTACATCATCGACAAATCCAAGCAGAGTCATAAAGCATATACATGCCAATGCCGCATTGTATTCAACAAGCCACTGTAATTAAGTAAAATTATTTTGTTAAGGCAGAACCCTGATTTATATATCAGCCAGAGTACCAGTACCGTATCTAATGAGTATAGTAGTGGCTTGCAAATGCTCAAGTGTAAGCCAGCCTTAGCCCAATTAAAGCCTCAATCAACCTTTAATATGCATCTAATTCTTGACTCAAACCCAATTAAACTTCATTTTTCCATAAATTGTTCAATTAAAAATCAAAAGAACCAGTAAAAAAATTCAACAATTAGAGGATATCAGTGAACTGAGTATTATACTGGTAGGTACTGTATTACAATCTGAATAGAATGGTACTAAAATCAGGTAGTACCAAGCGTAATGTGGAAAGAAATATAACAAACTTAGGATTAAAGCTTGAACAAAACATACTTCGGAGTCTGCCGTCAAGTTGCACTGCTGAAGCACAATAGCAACAACCAAAAATACTATTGCAGTTACAATTCCCAGCGTCTCTGGCCTGAGACAGGTAACAATTGTTTAGGATTTCAAATAAAAAATGCACTGAAGCCAGACAAAACCATTGGTCATATGAATTTTGAGAATAGTAGCAAAATTTTCTCTCAAGCTAAATTCCCTGAGCAAAGTAATGGCGAGCAAATAGATAACATCTGTGTTCGATTTGAGATTAAAGTAATACCCATGTAGCTTAATTGATATGATTTCTCAAAAATGTACATATGTTCATATTTCAATGCTAAGTTATAGCCCAGAGTGCTTTATGGCATTCCTTTAATTATGAAGAAGTAGCATGCAGTAATAATTTATAAATGAGAAAAAGGAAGCAAATTATAGAGAGAACACTCACACTTTCACTGATCCTTGGGAAGTTCCCCTTTTATTGATATCATATCCAAACAAGTTTCTTCTCAACAAATACCGGGCAGCCACAGGGATCAATCGGACGGTGATCATCAAACCACCTAGGCTCATAGCCACACCAATCGAGATGGAACGGCGGAGATCATTTTCAATCGGATAGTACACGAACAGCATATAGAAGAATGGGATGAAAAAAAAAACTAAAACGGAGAAGATCAAGCCTTGCTTTGGTGGCCGGAGAGAGAACTCTTCGGTCGGAGGTTGCGGTTCACTAGAGGCGACCGTTTGCGCGACGACCGGTGTTCTCCGGCGAATCGACATGGTTGTACTGTACAAAACAGTTACTGCCAAAACAGTTACCGTAAGGTAAACTACAAATTCAAATGAATTTGTCTAAGTTCCCAACTTAGAGGCCCAGTTAAGCTATTATTATTTAACACCTCAAATATTATCCACAAATAAATTCAGTTCAGAGTAATTTTACAACAGAGCATGGCAGCATGAGAACCACCTCCAAAACAGAAAAATAATTCTATTATTACTTCCAAAACAGAAAAATAATTTGAGAACCACCTCTTATTAAATAGGTACCTTCAGAGTTTGCAGTAAGAGGGGCTCGATTGGTTCAGCTGGGAAGCTCTTCACCCCAAACTGTGGCTGAAATTATGTAATCCTTGACTAAATAAGTCCAAAATAATTCGTGATTTGTAACTTCATCTTAAAACTTCACAAAAAAAATAATTTCAATAGTTGGTTCAGTACTGGTACTCTAATTTAAATAGCATGGTTGATTTTAAATTGGTACAGTACTGGTACCAATTCACTCAATTGGTACAGTACTGGTACCAATTCACAGACTACCAATTTTAAAGAGCGGACCATTAATAAGTCTCTTTCCACCAACAATACAATGTAAACAATAAATATATCACTAGTCAGTTAAAGAAATAGAAAAAGGAGATAAAGAAGAGCAAAAATACTTGTTAAGTCACCTGTAGCAGAAGTAATACTTGTTAATGGTTTTGCAATTGAACCTAAACAATAAATATTTCACTCAATTATTTTGCAATTGATCTTATACTCCCACTACACTTTCCCTTGTAGCACCCCATCAATTTCCCTGTAGCAGAAGTAATACTTGTTAAGTCACCTGAAATTAACAGAGTACCAGTAGCCAATGTTTCTCTTCTTATAAGAAAAGCATGGATTTGTTTGCCCTGTTTTAACATAGCATGATTGGCGCAAGATGATAAAATACTTATCAAAGTAATGATATTGGGTTATTTTTCTGAGCAAGCACAAAGCACATATCTGCACATAGTAAAAGTTTTAGATTAGTTACCTGTCATACACGCTCAAGAATGCCCCACATATGTCACGTAGCTGTAAATTCTGATCAGTCTGAAAAAATATTTCTGAAGTAAGCAGAATTACAAGAAGAACTCTACTTCGCTTTAAATATTCATACATGTACAAAGAAAGTTTCAGGCATTTGAGTTATACACCACATTCATAATTAGAATGGTCTAGAGCTCTTGTGAAGGATCAAAGACTATGGCACTGAAGGCTAGAAATCAGGTATTTTACTGGCTTCAGGATGCTATTTACATAGCCAACAGATGCTATCTGTGTCAGCACTGTCTGGTAATGAGCACTATACAGTATATGTCATACCAACTTCATAACCTTTTGCGATAGGGCATAGTAAACTAAATCACACAAACACTTAAGACCCAAAACCTCAAATTGAACCAAATTGATACTAAACTAAATCACACAACGCTTAAGACCCAAAACCTCAAATTGAACCAAATACAAAATAAATTCACTTGCACTGGAAATTGAATAAAAGAAATTGAAGAGAACCACAACCCGTTAACCCATCAAAGAGAACGCAGGAGAGGGAGGAAGGGAGCACTTACCAAGAATGGAGAGAGGAGAGGTCGGGAAGAGGGGTCGTCTGGGAGAGGGAAGACGAGAGGCACTGCGTGAGAGAGGGGAGAAGAGACAGCAGAGGAGGCGCGATGGAGGAGAGGTGGCGCCGGAGAGAGAGATCTGCCGGGAGACTAGCGGCGAAGGAGGATAGAGAGGGGTATCGGACTTAGAGAGAGCGGCGAGTAGGGCTGTTGTTGGAAGAGACCTGTTTGAATGGGTTGTTAGAACATAAACTGCTCAAAACCCTTTTAATCGGGCTGCTCAAAATCTGTTTGAATGGGCTGTTCGAACGGGCGGATGAATGGACGTAACCCAAACTTTGTTCAGGTTCTGTTCGGATTCGGTTCGTAAGTGAAAATTAAATTGAACTGAACAGAACATCGACATGAAATAAGTGTTCAGTCCGGTTGTCCACGAGCAAGCCCGGTTCAATTAGCAGCCCTAGTTGTACGACAGGAGATGTAAACGAGTGTGTTGGTGTATTGGTCGAATATATAATTTTCGGACTAGAATCGCCTTCTATGATAAGCACCGTTGGATTTAAAATTGACGCCTCGAATAAATTTATTTGTGTTATGGGAACAGATTTTTTATCTATAAAATTAAAAAAAATATATATAACATCCAAAAAAATTAAATCATGATATCAAATACGGAATACTTTCATTCTAGCGCAAACACTGTCAGAAACATTTGAAAAAGGTAATAATTTATAAAATTTATTGATTTTTGGAAGAAAAGAATTAGGGAGCAACTAATAGTTCCCTCCACTCTATTTTCTAAATTCTAACTAACTTATTCATAAAGTATGATAGAGATCACTAACTAACTTGGAGAAAGAATTAAATTTGAAAAAAAATTACCACTGGCGCACGCATAGATGAACACTTATACGCGTAAATATTCATATATAATATATCAAGTATTCATACTTAAGACATCAATTATTTAAACAAAAAAGGGACATCAACTTTCTTTTCTCTCTAGTCACACACCCATCTTTTACACATTTTTAAAAGCGAGTTTTATTTTCTTTGTTTAATCTCGTCAATATTTCTGACGATTAGTGAGGAATTTTGCAAATCTAAAACCACGAATGTTTTCTATGTAATTTTCTCTTTCAAATGAGATCCATGAGGAGGTACTTTCGGGTGCTTCGTTGTTCAAGTACTCATACCTCGGCATGCAAGTATTCATACTAAAATAAATAAAGTATTCATTCTATAACTTTGAAGGGTATCATTATTAATAAATATACAAACTATAAAGTATTCATACTAAAACATATAAAATATTCATACTAGAATATTACATCTATATATATACATATCAGCAAATATTCAACATATAACATATTCGAACTACAAAGTATAATTACTAGAAAATATTCAAACTACAAAGTATTCATACTAAAATATATAAATATTCATACTAGAACATTAAAATATTCGTACTTTGAAATGCGAATTGTTATGTTGTAAAAGATTGAAGTGTGATTTGTTATGTTGTAAAGTAACTTTAATTAGTTAATTTGTTTGATGCTTGAACGTATTGATATATACTGAGGAAAGTATGCATACTTCTACTATGCACAAGTACTAATGCCTATGCACGCAAGTATTAATATATAATATATCAAGTATTTATAATAAAAATATACCTAAGATATCAAATATTTATAATAAAAATATTAACATCAAGTATTCATACCTATGCATTGAAGTGTGAATAAATATCACATAAAATATTCATTCCTATATAAACTTATATTGATATGTAAGAAAGAAAGAAAAATAAACTACTTTAGAAACATACTAATTAAAAAATATACTAATCCAAACAATAATTTATCTCTCCATCGATTCTTTTTGTCATTTTTTTTTCTTTCATAGTCGAATTAAGTTGGCACAGTGCACTCCTAGTTATTGGGTATATAAAAGCAGGAAGATTCGAGAAGTAATTAATCAAGATAGATTATGTCATTGAATAAAAAAGACATGGGATGCAAGAATATGTATCCAGATTTTAGCCAATACTTGACTTTCAATTAACGGTCAAGATTTTATCCATTACGTGTCTCGAAGGTTGTGTGGAAATGAGAGAGCTAAAGACAAAATGAGAAAAACAAAGTGAGTTCTTAATTTCTAATTTATATGTGCTCTAACTGTTAATTTTGTATGGCTCGACTGTTAGTATCGGGGGGAATTAGGGGACCAATTCGCGAGGTGACAAAATCTTTACTAAAAAAATTAAATATTACTAAATACCTGGACCTCAAGGTACAAGTTAAAACGGTAGATAATATCCAATCCGTATTTAAAAATTTTAATATGGATATCCCACATCTGAATATCTATGTGGATAAAGATACTAATATGATTTTACGTTTCAATTATCCATATCTGAATAGTAGATATATACAAATATTTTAATATATATTATGAAAAATTTATATTATTTATTACCATAATTAGATAAATATTATGAATTTTAATATTATTATATTATCTTAATAAATATTTGATATGTTTTCGGACCCACATCTGTATCCGGAAAATAAAACAAGAATATAAATATGGTTTTACTATTATTCATTCCGTATCCGCTCTGTTTTCATTCTCACCTCTAGGACAAAATTGATTTCTTTTTTTCTTGTGTGACAGTATAAGGAGTCTTGCCATAAATGAGACATCCAAGTTCAAAATTACCGAAGAAAATTACAGTTTTTTTATCAATAGAAAAATAAATATATAAATATTGAGAAAGGTGAATAATTTCAGAAAAATTCGAAATCTAAAAAAATCGCAATCGTTTATAACATCCAGATAATCAAACCGCTAATGTCTAGCACCGTAGCAATTTTTTTTTAAGAATTTGGTCTTGCCTCCTCAATTTGAAATTGATTTGAAAAGCATTTAATAATAAAACTGATTCAGGAGAAGCGTTGCCAGATTTGAACTTGGGACCTCTTTGAAATTTGATTTGTGGCCAACATTTAATGAGAAGGTATTAAATAACTGCTAGCAACAAATTAAGCCATGTAAATATAGAGACTATTTGTCTGCTTCAATTCATTTGTATGTCTCTAAAAAATTCACTTCAACGCCTTCTAAAATATCATATTTCCTTTTTGGCTCAATAGTTACTTTGCTGCGGTTTTTTTTTTTTTTTTTTAAATTAGTGATGTCGGAAAATTAGTAGTTGGATTATCTGGACGTTATAACTATCACGATCGTCTTAAATTTCAAAATTTTCTGAAAACTTTCACCTTTCTTAATATTTATTTATTTATTTTTCTACTAATAATAAAATCGGAAGAAAATTAGGCTGATGGCATGGTGAGTCATGATTGGACTGCAGACATGTTCTTCGAAGAAAATTAGGCTGATGACATGGCGAGTTGTGATTGGACTACAGACGTGTTCTTCGTTGTGTAGTCAAAAGTTTGGTCCACCAATTACAAATTTGACTGGCACGTTTTCTTTTCTTTTCTTTATTTAAAGCCAATACCAATTTCCGGCCCATTAAATTTGGGCTGTGTACGCTGCTATGATATCTTAAAATCAATTTGGGCCTATTAATTGGGTCAAGGCTTCCTTTATCACCCCCCTCTGAAATTGGAGCGTACTTTGCCTTCTAGCAAGGAATACTGAAACTATGGAAAAACTGTTAGGCAGCATGTTCCATTCTTTCCTGGAAAGATAAAATATAGCACAAAGTATCATATAAAATAAAACTTCTTCTAAACTATGTGTCACATTCCATGCTCTTCATTAATAAATATTCAAGCATGAGATGGGTTTTATTTTCGTAACAGACTTGCATACGTGCGGCATAAGTAAAGATGCATGAAATTCTCACCCTCCATGTCTTGTTTCATTAATTAATTTAACAAATGCCAGCGTTGTGAATTGTCATGTGCCTTACTCTAGCTCAAATCGGGCAACCATGCTACAAGGAAGTGTTAATTTCTTCAGACAAACTCAGCGAATTCTTGATTATTATTTTTTTTCAAATGCGGTGTCCCCATTATTATCAGATGATATCTTCTTCTTTTTTGTTACAAATGAGTGAAATTATATATGTTTACTATAATAGACTAGACATCGGAGCAATTAGATAAATATGTTATCACCGACGGTGCAGCATATCTCGGAATGGGTTAATTTCTGCCATCACATTCGGTCTGTTTT
Source organism: Carex cristatella (assembly GCA_024447775.1). Classification (NCBI taxonomy): domain Eukaryota; kingdom Viridiplantae; phylum Streptophyta; class Magnoliopsida; order Poales; family Cyperaceae; genus Carex; species Carex cristatella. Next base: position 11,422,245 of record JAJHPF010000002.1, read on the forward strand.
GTTGGTTACTAAGGTTGTATTTTGGATGCCCTAAATTTTCTTTTTAAGAAATATAAATAATAATAAAACATTTTTAATCAATAAGTTTTACATATAGCGAATTTATAAATATTTTTTTCAAAATATAAATATTATATAATAGATAATAATAACACAATTAACGGCATAAGAACTTGTATATCGCAATCGGAATTTTTTTATGTCATTTTAAGAATTTTATTACATATTAGACACATCAAACACACTTCTAAATAATAACATAAAGAAAATAATTAAGAAGAGAAATTTTTTATCAAGAAACATAATCTCTCCGATCAAGATAATTAAGAAGAGAAAAATAAATCAGACGGTTAATAAATAAATGTTAATAGCTTTTAAACTCAAGTGCTTTATGAAGTACAAATTGTTTGTTAAACAATGTGAAGAAAATAAAATAGAAGATATTAACACACTAGTCAAAACTCAAAACTCAAAACTAATAGGAGCCTTGGATATAAAGCTTTATGCAAAAAAGAAATGCCAGATACAATATGGAGGTCTCTTTTAGAGAGTGAAACCGATGACTTTGTCATCGGTTCTGAGACCGATTGTTTTGTTATCGGTTCTGGACAGGCTGGAACCGATGACTTTGCTATCAATTTTACTTTCTGAAACTGATAACAATGTCATCAGTATGAGTAGATCTCGAATTCTTTGCTATTTTTAGATAAATTGTTAAATTTATTATTATTTTTGTATATTAATAAAAATTTCAGTATGTATTCAAGATGGATTTAATGTATGAAAAACACTGAAGCAGCATTATTGGTGCGGTTGCACAAACCTACACCTGATGGATATACGGTTTCATCTATTTTTTTTGAGAAAATTCAATAGTTTTTTTTGAAGAATTAAAATTTTAATTTCTAAAAAAAAAAATCCATAAATAGAATTCCACAATTTGCTCTTTATTGTAAAAATTTATTGTGACGTTTTAATTTGATATATATACTCTGTTGGCAATCGCGGATCTTAGAAAAAAAAAACATTGATGGCTATGACAATTAGCCACAAGACACAAGTGCCATTATTGAATTCGGCACAGAAGAACCAAAGAGGTGTAATTAACCCATTCGTTTGTAATTAAATGTAACATAGTGGGTGATGGGCCCACTTACTGACGCCTGGAGGTTGATATTACTTATCATTTTGTCCTGGAATCCAAATTCTCAACCAATCATGTTCCTTTTTTAGAATCCCAAATAAGAAACAATATATTTTTTTTCCACAACAAATTGGAAACCAACACCCTTATCTCCTCAGAATAAAAAAACATTTAACAAAAACCCAAAAAAGAAATAAAATAAAATAAAGAATAGACGCATCCACCCACTCACCCACACTGCAACTGTGTCACATACACGAACACAGTGTATTGTGTAAGTTAATGAGATAATTATAGATGAAAATTTACGGATCAAAAAAGCGTTCAGACAAGCATCAATGTTTCAACAAGGGTGGTTCGACAAGCATTCAGACTGTTTGGCATAGAAGTTTGTAAACTATGGATTAGGAAGGGAGAAAGTGCTGGAGTGTGATATAGGCAGCAGGGACATGGAGCCTGTGGCGAGAGCGAAACAAGGGTTTATTCTCCAACAAACATAAATTGGTGTATTATTTAGTCAATGATACAGTAATGGAGATTAGTCAGTGGACAATCTTGATGTGATTATACGGAGTTTTCTTTCAAATTTTTGTGATGTGTATATATGTATTTTAAATACTAGGAACTTTTGTAAATAAACTTTTTTATCAATACAAATTGTTGGCGATTCTCGCCAATCATAAAAAAAAATTACGCAGATAAGAAAAGTAAGTAATTTTTGCCATGAAGAAATCAGAAAGTTGGTATTTTTGTCACATCAATAATTTAAGCAATTATCATTTAATAAATTTCACATCATCTTCATTTTTACAAATATTTCAGGTGTCTTGTTAATTTTGCAATTTTAATGTTTACATCCATGTATTTCAATTACAAATTGACTTGGAACATTTACACAAATTATTAATTTTATTATTAAATCAGTAATAACTTTACATCCTGACAGTTGCAACTAAAAGTTTGTTACATATGCAGTGTGACAACCCTTCGTTTCTCATGTTAACAACTTGACATAAACATAACTCCTAAAACAAGGATGATTTCAAAGTTGAATTGATTTTTATAGCTTTTACAAAAAAAAATTGTTGTATATATATACAATTTGACCCCGTTATTTTTTTTTAAACCTCCACTTCGACTTCCATATTTAAATATTTTTGAATTAATAACTATAAAAAAAAATTAATTCGTTGATCTCATTCATAAAACTTCTGCATCCGTTCCTGCCTAAAATTATTTACGATTTATTGCAACAATTTGGACTAGTTAATTAGGAGCAATCTTTCATCCCTGTTGACGATTCATAGAAAATTTTATCTTTCTCAAATTACATTATACTCAGTTACTCACAGATGAATGGCAAACCACTTGATCCGTGAAAAGGTGCACTTAGGAGGACTAAAATGATAAGCCTGCAGTACATATGGTACACCTGGTGCACCTGAATTCCTCCATGAAGTCTCACTGTTGTCTCTTTCACCCAAATAAATTGAACGCCTTATAAAACGAAATGTCCCTCCCTCTTCCTTCACTAGCCAACCGCCCCCTCCTCACCTCCTTTCTCTCTCTCTAGATAGTAGATAGATAGACTTGCTCCATTTGGGTTAAAGAGGCTAACATAGACACAACTTTTACTTGGGGATGAAATACATCCATCTTAGAAGCAGAAGCCTCAAAAGGCTCCTCTCTATTGGTCCGAAGAACAAATTTGCAGAAGAACCCTCTAAAGCAGACCAAATTGATATCAAGTCTTCTGATGGAGCCTCTCTTTACACAGAGAGACCTCAGAAACCTACTTGGAGATGCTATTCCTATGAAGAAATCCACCAAGCAACCAATGGATTCCACCGAGGTCAATTTTTTTAATCCTCTTTTTGATCAAACACTCTGAAAAAAAAATTATAAGCATTATGTCTGCCTCTGTTATTAGAATGTTAAAATTGTTACATCCTCTGCTGCACGGAATGTTGATTTTTTTTCAAGTAGGAAAATGTTGAATGTTGCAATTTTTTTTTAAAATTATACAGATAATTTGGTTGGCAGAGGTGGCTACTCAGAGGTGTACCGAGGAGTTATAGGAGAGAATAAAGAACAAACAATTGCTGTTAAAAGGCTGACACGTACATTGACCGAAGAACAAAAGGAAAAGGATTTCTTGATGGAGCTTGGCACAGTCGGGCATGTGTCGCATCCTAATGTATGTGCCTTCTTAGGTTGTTGTATCGACCGTGAACTGTACCTGGTCTTTGAGTTCTCCTCTCGCGGCTCTGTATCTTCTAATCTACATGGTAATGTCGGTCAAAGTTTTAATTGATTGTCACTATCATTGTTTTAATTGTTGTTTAGTTAATTCATTAGCCACTGTTGAGAAGTTGCCAGAAAGATAATTTAAAAAAACTTAAATTGAATTAATTTGGTGGACAATATGTCAATATGTAATCCATTAAAACAATGTGTACTTCACAACAAAGCTAGCGAAGCTCATGAGTAACTTTTGTTTTGCGCAGATGAGAAGTCTCCACCAATGGAATGGAAAGTGAGATACAACATAGCAATAGGCACAGCAAGAGGGTTAGAGTACCTCCACAAAGGGTGCCAAAGAAGAATTATACATAGAGATATCAAGTCCTCAAATGTACTGCTCACAGCAAACTATGAACCTAAAGTACGTAACAACAAGTTGCTTTCTATTCCTAAATGTTTATTGGTGTGTATGGACTATATATGGAATATGCTGTGATATTGCTTATTTATTTTAAAGATTTCAGATTTTGGGCTTGCAAAATGGCTTCCAACCGAGTGGAGTCACCGTGCAGTTGCACCGATTGAAGGCACATTTGGGTTAGTTTTCCAATCAAGAATTTCAATGTTATTTAATTAAATTTTATTTTAGTTAAGTCTAATAGCAATCTGTGCTATGTACGGGCTGTGGTGATATCATTTTTAAATTATTGTTTCATATTGGCTTGTCTTCTTTTCTCACTTTGTACCTTACCAGTGACCAGTTGTGGAGATGACAGCATTGTCTGAAAATTTGGTTAATTGGATGCTAATGAAAGCCCAGTTTGACTCGTGTGATAAGTTGGACCAGAATGAAACAAAATATGCTGCACAATTGCAGCTATATATGCTGCAGGAAAGACACAAATAACAACTGATTTGATGCATCCTTACGCTTTCTTTCAACTTCCAAAAGAAAAGCAAGATCTGTCTTTCTATCTACGAAAATCTCTGAACAACAAAACAGAGTTTTGGTTGCATGTATGACATGTTAGACTAGTCGTGTTGATTTACAAGTTGCATCTTTTTTTAAGGTGTCTAGCGCCGGAGTATTTTACACATGGTGTTGTTGATGAAAAAACTGATGTTTTCGCATTTGGAGTGTTCCTTTTAGAGATCATAACAGGTCGAAAGCCGGTTGACGGGACTCATAAAAGCTTGCTCAGTTGGGTAACTCTCTCTCTCTCTCTCTAAATAGATGTCTTAAGGGATCAGAACTTTACAAGAGTTAAGACCTCTGGGTGAAGTCTTGCTCGCTTACAAAACCAACCATTTGCTCTGAAGTATATAGCCTGATACTAGGTGCTTTTCTAATATTTTATACTCTCATATATAAATGTTTTCAGTTTGCTAAACCAGCACTTGTTCTCATGACAGGCTAAACACTTTCTCAAAGATGGTAACATAGAAGCGCTGATTGATCCACGGATTAATTATAATAATGATCAGGAGGAAATCCAGAGGCTCGTCTTTGTGGCATCACTGTGCATTCGTGCATCGGCTGCATGGAGACCTTCTATGACAGAGGTACATAAAAAAAATTAGATAGTTAATACCGCATAAATAAGTCAATTACATGCTTTATAGTGTTATATTTAGTCAAATAGAAAGGAAAAGCTGAACAGGGTAATATTACTGGCACTCTGCCTGAGAAGTGACAAGTAATTGTGTATGTGGTCCATATTAGGCTGTGTCTCACACACACAAACACAACCATACAGACTTGCTCCAACTACATCTGCAATTTTACTTGACAAATTAAAGTTGTGACAGAAACTATCCATTTAAAAGAGGTCAGACTTGAATTTTACAGAGTATAAAAAAATTGAATTTTGTATTTATGCCCCACGTTTGCAAGATAAGGGCGGCTAATAGAACTGTCTTAGTTTATTTGGACAGTTTTTAAATTTTATAATAAAACTAGTTTGTTTCTGAACATTCTGGATTGAAGTCCTTAAAAATTTCACAAAAGATCAGGGGTCTGCTCAAAGAAAACGTATTAAAAATATATATATATATTCTTAACTGCTACTTTTGTTTGATGACTCACGGGTTATTAATTGTAGCAAAGGGGTTTCTCATAATTTTCTCTATGATAAGGATCGACATCTTAGTTAAGGACAAGAACCCTGAATAATTTGCACATCAGAGCAGACTTTTTGAATTATTAATTGGATCATTTGCTTATTAAATAATGCATTTCACTATCCGAGTTCTGTATGATTTTGTACTCGGGGGCAGGACTTGCTTATTAAAGTACTTGAAGTTTGACTGATTTTTTTTAATCACAATTCTCTACTTTGGAAAAATGATTTTTTCTTTTATTTCTGTACTATCAATCACTTTCTTGGTAGAAAGTAACTTCCACCCAGTTATTTAATTTGTGTATATGATATTTTTTGCTCCTTAATTGGTACTTTCTTGCAAATCTTTTTTCTGATGCGATCGAAATGTAGTTTTCATTTTCCTGAAAAAGAGAAAAAGGAAGATTGCAATTGTATTATTAGCTTGTTTAATCATGGAAAATTATGTGGCAGGTTTTGGAGTTGTTGGAGGGGTTGGAGATACAGCAGGATCGATGGAAGATGCCGGAGGAGGAAGCTGAAGAAGATGAATTCTGGGATTTTGATGATCTTGATGATGATGATGATGATGATGATGACTATGATCCCGAGACACCATCATCTCATTCATCAGCATTGAGTGCCTAAATTGATTTCCAAGAGCAAAATCGTCATCGTCCTTACACAAAAAAAATGGGGTACGAGCTTATGGAGAAAAGGATAGAATCATGGTTTTTGTAATTGCATTCCCTCTTTTACTGCAATCCAATTTGCAGGAAGGAGAACCTTGCTGTGAAAAAAAAACATGAGATGTAATTTTGGTGAGGTATTTTTGTATACAACTACTTGTCGATCGAATAGCAATCTATGAAGTTGAGTGCATAAAGAATTACAAGTATACTACATTAGGTAAAAGGCTGCTCCTTAATTGCTCAAACTACTCCCTGGTATAAGTACCAATTTGGTACAGGACAATAGCAACCACATGCATAGTTGGTGTGCTTGCGTGTTGTATTTATTGTGACTTTTTTTATGTGACCATTAGAGTTGAGATTGTGTTCCTCCTTTTTCCTCTTTTAGAAACTATACATTTGACTTCAAATATTTGATCAGTTTCCTAATCTGTACCGATTTTAAAGAAAAAGAAATCTAGATATGTTTGGTTCAAGAAAAATTCAAATCTATGCTTGAATTTGGTTACAACTATGTGAAACTTCATGTAGATTTTCAGTTGCATTCTGAGAGAAGATAGTTTTTTATGATAAATTTAGTTTCAAGATGAAAAGGATAACAAAAAGACAAACGAGCAGACTTGTATAGTTGTATTGAAACAAGCAAACTCAATTGGCAGCATGAAGATGACAAGAGGGTGTTTTAGTCTCTCTTTTTTTTTGGGGGCTGCTGCCTCTGTGGCAATGACTGTATGATTATATGTGCGCTGACATGGTTGACAGCCTGAGGATATAAATATTCATTGTCCTTAGATGAGCTCACATCAGCTGTCACAGATCTCAACGGTGCTGGATGTCATTGGATCATTAACCAACAGATCAAAAAAAATTCTCCCAAAAAAATAGTCTACATGGCAACGGCTTTGGATGCGCCGTTGACACGTAGACTTTTTGCCTGGCTTTCTTATTTTTCTTTTGATGTGTTTGGATGGGTGAATAATAGTCACTAATCCATATTGATATTATTCCGAACTATTATTCTTCGTTTGAATGTATTTGGATTAGTAAATATGGACTATTCTTTATTTGTTTTTTTTGTGAGTTTTCTCATTATTTTACTAACTCAACAAAATATTAAATTTAGCTACTATTTTCAATCTTGAAATTAACTCTATTCTTATTATATTTCTTGATTCATCCAAACACCCCTTAAAACATAAACTTTTGTCTACATTTACTTAATATAATTGTCTTCAATCTTCATGCATTATGGCAATATGAAAAACATGTTTTATTACACACGCTCGCACACGCACTTCTATATTATAAGCCTCAAATTCAAACGACTCTGGAGATCTGAACCAAGACAAAAGGATTTTTAGATTGAAATAGGCACTTGATTGAAGATCAAACTATTATATAGTCAGAATGTGGGGGCAAGCTATTTCTGATCATTTCTGAATTATTATTATTATTATTAAGAGAGAACGACTTAGTACCAAGATAGAACCAAGATTTTTTTCATGGAGTGGGGGCAAAGTATTATTTTCCGAAGAGAAATATCATATCTAACTAACACGTGTCAGGTAGTTGTGTATAATATTCGTGACCCATAAAGGAAAAAGAAATTGAGTTATCATGCCAGATAGCTATGCATAGTCGCTTTACGTTACTGAATTAATGGTGGTCGACTTCCGATGGACTATCCAGAATCATTGATTGAGATAGAGAAAGATAATTGTACTATTTTTATAGGCTGTGCCAAGCAGAAAAAAATAAAAATAAAAAAGATGAGAGGGGCTTTTATGTTTAAGTTTGCAACATCAAATAAATTGATATTCGCTACAAAACAAACACATGCACCTTTCCAAGGTGTACACATATGCAATGCAAGGATCGTTGACTGCATGATAATCGCAAAATTTAAAAGAAATTAAATATGATGTTATTTGAAAAATTATTCGACTATCGTGAAATGCCGATAAATATTAAATCGTCATTTTTTTCTAACTATTGAATTATCAAGTAATATTCACATTGCACTTAATTTTAATACACAATCTATAAATTATATATAGGTATAACTTTTTTATTTTGATTATTATTTGATCGATTGTCACAGTTGTCAAAATCTAAATGTTATTTGTTGTATATTTAACCATTTAATTTCACTTGTACAAGCTCTTTTCCACGTGCTGGGATCCAAGTTCATTGGGGAAAAAAGGAGAATGTATAACAAAGCAATTGATTTTAGCTGATGTAATCTTCACGAGGCACTTCCTAGTTACTGATGGCAATAATGTATCATCCAATGAGACTATAGAATAACCATACAAAAAAAAATCTGTCTACTCTGCAATTTTACAGATTTTATTATCCAGAATCTAGCAGATTTTGGTCATTTATTTCATATCAGATGATTCAGAAGAAATTTAACATTATAACTTCAGCTACCTGGTTATGAAATGTTATGCTTTGATATCAACAGGTCCAATTTCGAATGAACGATCTAGATCTAGTTAGAACGTTTAATGAGAGGCCAAAATCAAAAGGGGCAATTTTGAATGGACCACATTGCAACTTTATTAGTTAAAGGACAAAAAAGTAGTTGATTTATTTGATACATTTTCGGATAAATTATTTGTAGAAAATGGGGTGCTATTTAAAATTTGAAAATATTGGGTATTTTTTCAAAAAAGTGTGAAAAGTGAAAACTGAGTAAGTGGTCCAAAGCCTCAAATCCATATCGGCAAACTGAGCAATCAGCAAGGCAGAATTGTGGTTGGAAAGCACAAAAGTGAAGAAGAAAACAGTTGAGATGCACAGCGTGCACTGACAATGCAGCCGCATCAACTTCTTTTACTAGTGGCTTTTATGAATCAGAGTTATGAACCATACTGACACCGCGTGTCTATGCGCGAATTTTTATGTTTTCCTTTGCTATCAAATGTTTCGGTTTTCAAAGCTCCATTTAATTTCATTTATTTTCTTTCCCATTTTTTGTGGTCTTCTGAGTTTTTGCAAATTCAAGTCTGATAAGGGCTGCACAGAAATATCAATGAACCAATCCTAATGTGAAAAAAAATTAATTTAGAAATATAAGCCATTTTAAGCTAAATCCTTACAGCAAGATTTCTGTTGTAATGTGGATAAAACCTATTATTAAAATGGCTTATATTTCTTTTGAGGGTTCAGATTTTAGGAACCTCATGCTGCTTTGCAATCAATCAACCAGCTTAAAATAACACATTTATTAATTATTTCACGGCTGCCCTTTTCCTGGAAATCCATAAAGAGCTACGTGTCTCAAAACAACCACGTCACTAATAAATATGTTATCTACAGGACTAGATTACATCTACGAACATTCGAGTGGCATTAGGAGAGCAACTTCAGGTAATTAAACCCTAGGACTTCTCAATAATTTATTCATTTATCTATATTTTTTTTTGGTCAAAGAAGCTGAACATCATCAAACTTTTGGGGAATTAATGTAATTTGCGCTCGAAAAGAGATGATTTTGACATCTAAGTGTTGCTCCAATAAATGTCGAAACCATTATCTGACATTTACTTTTAATTTGCATGACACGTCCGTGGATTCATCTCCATCCCAATCGTGCAAAGATGTTTTGAAAGATCCAACAAATCCGGAACCTCTTAAGCTGATCAACGGACCAAATTTATCTTAATTTATTAGCGTCATTCGGACAAATACATAGAATAGTGGAAAAGTGAAAAAGAAAAAAAAAATTTATTTCATATAATTCCAATTATGTTTGACAAGTTTAGAATAGTAAAATAGTTGAATTGAACTAATTCTCACATGTGAAAAAATTACTATTTCTTAATTCCACCTCTATCATAGAATAATGAAATGGAATAAAGATGTTAAAATGCAAAATAAAAAGAAAAGAATTTGACTGCATATTTCCAATTTTCCATTTCAATTTCACCTTTTTATTTTTTTTTCTATTCCATTCAATTCCACTCACGTTCAACTACTATTCTGTCATAATTCCTCACTATTTCTCTATTTCACCACAATTATTTTGTGCCGAACAAGCTCTATAGCAAATGTCAGAAAGGGAACAAACAATAGGATAACCATAGATAACACTTAAACAACCTAGTTAAAATCGTCCAAGTTTACTAATGACTTCCCTATCGTGTACTGGTGTTGCCTAGTATATAGCCGTGTACTGGCTACACACCCAAAAAAACAAAACAAAACAAAAGATAACGTGTCGCAACACCAGCACAATTGTTTTTATTTCCTTTAAATAATGTTATCTACTATACTAGAGTAACTCTTAGGTTCAGTGAAGGGCGTAATGGCATTAGGCTAACCACCTCGGACAACTAACCCTTTGGAAGCACTCGGATATTTGCACAAGAGAAACTAAAAGAGAATATAAACTAGTATTAAGAGAACCACCCAGAGAGAAGATAGCTTATACAAGTCGAAATAGTTATCAATGCATCAAAAGAACTGTCACCTATTTGACCAGCGAAACATAATTTTGTATTGGCAGCTTTTCTAAATTCTATGTTTCAAAGTTCAAACCAAACCTGCAACCGTACACCTCATTATTTTCTTTCGAGTAGAATATTCTGTGGAAGCTTATAAAATAAGATTGCTCTTATTCCAACACTGCTCCTTATCTTACCGCATTATTAAAAAAGGCGTGCTGATTTTACGTGGGTTTGGGCATATATGGATGCACAGTCGCGCCTACTACCTTGTGAAGCATCTTACAATTTAAATAAAAATTGGCAAGGGAAACCATTTTAAAATAAAAGTGGTCTAAACAATTTAAAATTCGGTAATATTCATGCATACTATCTCGCATTTATCAAATTCTTATATTTATGCACAGCAAGAAAAGAAAAGCAACTTAGATCAAACCAATTGAATCAGATGAAAATCAAGAGCCATATTTGCTTCTTTACCTTGACTCTATATCCTTGTAGTGATGAATATGTGTGAAAGAGATTGATGGAGCAGCTAGGCACCATGTTTTCAGTAATTCTGAGCAGATTTGTAGTGATTTTCATCAATGGTGGAATATATGTGACCCACATCTACTAGATAATTGATCGCATCCCTGTTTCATTGGAAAGCAAAACTAAATTGAGCAATTGCCATAACAAAGAAAATTTACTTAAAATTATTTATATTGTCATTTTTTTATTTCTATTGGGAGGGGAGAGGTTTTATCTTACAAAATTTTGTTCCTTGGTATGCCGAGCTTTCTAATAATATCATCAATGTGCAATCCGTGTTCATGGCGACTGAAAAAAGGAATGAGTAAAAGAAATGAAGCCAGAAGATGTAACTTGTCATTTACAATGGAAATTCTGCAATATAACAGAAATCTAACTAAAAAATATATAAGCCATTATAATAATGGCAGTTATTGCCTTTTCGCTTGCCTCAGTCTGATAGTTTTGATGCCTTATTTGAACCACAGATTCGGAATAATCAGAAACAGGTTAAAAGAACACAGGAAGAGAAATTAGTTCTTTGATAAACTATGAACAATTGCTCAGTTTTTTGCCGGGCTTTTTTCTAAAAGTTCTGGTTCACTGAATTGATGAATTACTATGGTATGGCTTACTACAACTCGATAAGCAACAGAAGTATGACAAATGGGACAAAAAAGTTTTAAACCATTCAGGTAAGTTGTTGTTCTATAGTATAACAGCCATTTTAGATACTTACTAAACGACTGAAAGAGGCTGCAGATCTGACACTCAAATCTTAGTGCGGGCTTAATTTTTTTACTACTCTTCTTTATTAGAGAAAACAGTGCTGTTGGACAGTCCAATTTTTTCAAAACTGATCTTTCTCTTATTCATAAAAATAGTAAAATAATCTTATATAAATAATTAATTTGCTACAATATTTTGGTACGAGTGAGGCTATGGTATATGCATATCAAACAATTAAATATGATCTCCATAAAAATGTGCTATAGATCCGTATGAATGTACTGTACATTCATACGGAGATCATGTTTAACTGTTCGGATTGACTGTTTGAACTTAAAAATAGAGATATGGATCCGTAGCACGGGTCGATCCATAATATGCATATTACCATAGTCTCACTCTTTTCGTACTTAAAATTCCATATAAGAGTTGGAGCAGTGGCACCAGATTATTGATGCCATGTTTATGCATAGCACCGTAACCTTCACTTATATAATATTATTTACTTGTGTGAACAATTATAGATGAAAATACTCACCTATAAATTATAGCTTTACAATTCAAACAGAAATCAAGATTATTAAACCAGTTAATTTATAATGTTTGTGCCCATTCTGACATAACTCGACCCAACATTCAGGTCTCCTGGTCAGTTTGGTTTGGGGGAACCTCACCAAGCCCATTGACATTTCGAGCCATTTAGTAATTAAGGTGGTGAATCTTACAGGTTAGCAGGATCCTGGAAAACTTCTAAGACCATGCCAAACATGGCATTTCTACTGCTGTCCATGCTTGAATAAGAATATGCTGCCTATAATAAGAAAACAATGAAAATGGAATCAGTCAGAAGATTCGAAAAGATGAATAAATTAACAGGTAAGAATCTCAATTATGATTGAAGCCAAAATTAGCCCAGGCTGCACACTAAGCTGTAATGCCATCCAGCTTTACTTTGATAACAATAAGTAGTTCAATTATGCCTTCAGTAAGACTCAATCTAAATGAATCTTGACCAAATTAGCCCTCTCAGTTTTGGAATTAAACACAATACGAGATATCAGTTACCCAAAGGAAGGACCATTAGTCAACTGGTGCAGTCACGTGGTAGATTAAACTACATATTCCTTACTGAAATTTGAAACTTGAATCCTTAAAACCTACAGTATGAAGTGATATTGCTTGTCAAAAGGTTAAGCTTAAAACCTGATTAGTTTGATTGGGAAAAGAAGCTTGGTAGGCTGTTGACCCAGCAAAGGGGGCGGAGTAAGAAGCATCAGAATGGGAGAAATGTGTGGGGGTCTGACTTGGAGCAGTGAGCTGGCCGATACCAAAGCCAATACCACCTTGTGTCAGTGTTACCATGTTAGCTCTTGCAGTCAGAAGATCTGTGTGTGCACACTCTATGAAATGAAGAACGACGTCATTGAAATCGTTCATCGGTCTACACAAAAATTGTTCGCAAAATCAGTCTTGTTTTCAATTTTCAAGAGAATAGACACATATATGAGGAAAATTAAAATGCCTCTCCATTATGCTTGCATCTCTAAAGGTTTAGTAACATAAAATCTACGAGTCAAATAATATATATCTTCCGGTAAATGTGATATATATCACATTTTTACGCACACATAAAAAATTCGCAAAATTTGAAATTTATTTTGATAAGAACCAACGCTTGTAAAAGATCTAGCAATGTGGACAATATCTATATGTTGTTTTTTCATTCTCTTGATCACCAATACAATGAATTCTAAATTCTGAATCATGTGTGCAGAGAAAGTAAATATTACATCTAACCATTTTGTTTACTTATTAGAGATTTGTACTTTATTTTATTGGGGGGGGGGATGAAGGCCTTTGAAGCCCTGTTGATATAACACGATTAAATTTAAGCTGTAATTTCATGACAAATGATACAAGTTTTTAACTAGTTTTAACACAATTAAGTGGAAAATTTCTCACCTAGCAGATATTAAATATGCACACATATTGCCTTGGAATCCCTTCAGATCACCATGTACTCTGACATACATTCCATTTCTTTCAAAACCAAAAATGAAAGAATAATCAATTTCTAATGCCAAGAATATAGGTGAAGCTCAAATTTGAATAGCAAAAGAAGCATACTGTATGGGTGCTAACTCGCTTGTATCAGAAGCATCATTAATCCTGAGAAAGTTATATAAAATGTCAACTTAATCCGTCTTTATTGTTACAAAAGGCGATTTTCAGGAAATTCATATGACCCTTCCCAGAAATGAGCAATTAATATAACATTTATCTACCAGTATTAACAATTATGTATTATGTTTCTCAATGAATATGGTTCTCATGTGTATGCTATGTATGCACTGACAGTTCCTTCAAATATGATATTCTAGTATGAGCATTTCATTCACATTGTTTTTGTACATTGTGAGTACTCTAATTTTGCTTACATTGATGAGCACAACCACCTTTTTTTTTTTTGGCTGACTTTATTATTGTACCAATGTTTTGGAACAAAGCAGCAGGTACTATATTTCATGATTGTAGATGGTGCATGTATAAATCACACAGTTATAAAACAACATTGGATAAACATGCTCAGAAAGACAAAATTTGAATCTACCATCTATTAAAATTGATCTTTCCAGTGCCATCATCTATAGTAAAAGAGACATCAGTGACCCTCTCCACCTTGTTTGCGACCAACCCCAAAACTCTGACCTATTACAATTCATAATATCAGCTCAACAATTTAAGCAACAGCAACTTATGCAAATTGTTAGTGATAAAGAAATAATATTCCACATGATTTGTGGAAATTTAACATAATTCAAGATATAAAATTGCACGAAAATTGCTTAATTTTGATGTATCAATTCCTTAATTCTTCTAGTGTGAATCCCCCTTTTCTTTCAGAAAAGAATAACCAAACTTTCACTTTGTAGCAACCCTGAGTGGAGGTTGAGCAGAAGACACCAAGTTTCCACTAAAAGCTTTCTTCAGAACAATCAAGTGATTCTATAATTAGTTCATACTAACTCGGAAGTTGAGTGTTATTATTGACATAACTCTCTAAATCTGGTAGTTGCAAGTTGTGAGGAATTTTCGGTGCTATTTTCAGCAAATTGAAATAAGATATCAAGTCATTATGCACAGAGAAAGAACAAATTGGTATAACTTAAAGAAACTAGTATTGTGTTTCTGATAAACTCACAATACTGATATCAACTCCATTGATCTTCGGATTTGACTTCTCACCAAATGAGGCAAAGGCATCTGCAATTTGTTTCACCGTAACTGGAATGATACCTTGATGTAGGTTGGACCGACCCTTCTATAGAAAGATAGATAGCACGTACATATAATAAATATGAGAATATCAAGATTGAGAAGGAAACATCTACTTAACCGCATGAATTTGTCTAATAGCATTAGAATGCAGAGAGATTTTGCAACACAGACCAAGTAAAGAGATAAATCACAAGATAAGTACAATGAAAAATCGGATTCCAACGTGTATACAGATTTGACTAAGCACTGAAAAAAAAACTGAAAGCAGCACAAACCTTCAAAGGCGAGGCGGAGGGATCAGCGACCGGAGTTGGCTGGCTGGGCATGAAACCTGGCCCAGCAAAAAGAGAAGCGGAGTTCTGATCGAACTGCGGATGAAGCATGGTTTCAGCAATTTCTGAGATATTTCTCGTGAGATTGGAAATTTTGCAAACCTGACAGTAGATTTGTAGATCGGGAAGAAGAAGACGCGAATTTGAACAAGGCGAGAAGAATAGAAATCCAGAGGGATTTGGGAGTGTAAATAAGGCGGGAAATTGGTAGACCTACTGTCGCATTTCCTCGCAATTTAACTTGTACAGGATATTTCCATTATTTATGTGAATACCGTCCTCACTTCAGTGTTTTGAAAAAAACCGGCCGTTCTAGGACCGGACTGTGGAAACCATAGACCTCATCCACACCGAACCAGACCGAGTTTCAAAACCGTACCGAATCAATTTGAGGTTCTAGAAAGATTTTTAGCTACTATTTTGAACTAGAACCGTACTAGACCGGACCTAACAAGACCGTGAACTGTGAGAACTGGAACCATGACAAAACCGGACCAGATCGGACCTAACCGTGTAGAACCGGACTTAAACTAAAATAGTGGGAAATTGAAACCCTCATGTTAGATCTAATTTTTAATATGTCATGTTAGATTTATTTTTTAATCCTTTTAAATATACTAAAATTCAATTATTACAAATTGGTGGAAGAAAATCTATTCCTACTAAATCAAATATCAAAGAGGTGCTGCAAAAAAGAATTTGACATATTGTATAGAACCTTTTTGTTGATGACGGATAAAAATTAGATAAATATTGAGACAAATATGTTACTGTAATGCAAACAGTTAAAGCATAAAACAAGGCTTTCTTTCAATTGGTGACACTGTTTGAAAAATAACCACAATTTACTGTAGGGAGGCAAAGTCTTTGTTCTAAATCTGCGCTAATTTTGACAGATTAGATAAACTTATGGCTTATATAATTGTTAATTCTATTCCTCTATCTAGTGAAAACAGTTAAATTAATCTCTTTTAAATATTAGTAAGATTTATTTTCAATGATAAATAATTTTCTTCACTTCAATAAAATATTAAAAATGTCTCCTTTTTGGAAAAAAAAAGGAACCTTAGACCCGTTTGGACCGGATCGAACCGTGTGAATTTGGACCATGGTTCTAGTAAGATTTTGAGTCAACTATTTCAAGTTAGAACCGCCGGACCCAACCCGTGTAGAACCGTGAACCGTAAGAACCTTGACCCGTGCGGAACCATGAACCGGCCGAATTTGAACCGGACCGGAACGGACCGGACCGAACCGTTTGGTCAACACTAGTCCTCAGTCCTCACGGAGCACAGCAGAGGTAAAACGGAGATAAAACGATCGTCAAATAAAAGAAGAAGGCTTAAAGTCTTCTTTACTGGGCAGGGCTTGCTAATTCGTGGGCTCGTGCCAGATTTGGGCTGGACTTGATTCGTCATTATTGAGTAAGAGTGCTAAGAAAGTAACGCTGTCTAAAACTCCCAGTCGATTGCAATTAAATGGGCTCTGGCATCAGAACAGCAAATAGAGCAATTGATTCTACTGCAACAAGCAGGAGTCCGTCCCCCGTCCCAGACCAGTATTCTCTGCGGAGTTTTTCCCCTGCGGAGCTGATCGGACGGCCCAGATTTAATCTCAGCCAGTGAGTGCTCGGATGATGGAGGGGGCAGTATTAATTTTGCTTTAAAATTCGTGCCAAAATCTTATTTGATCCGTCCGATCAAAAACGAACGGATCAGATTAAAAGAACCGCACAGCTCTCCAGGTAAAAACTTCGCAGAGAATGCGAATCCCCCCCCCCTCGGACCTGAGGGGCAATTGAAAAAATAGATGGTCCGGATTGATTTCAGTCGGATCAAACTTTATTCGGTGTCTATTGATATTGTACAAATTTGCTTTGAGATTTGTGCCAAGTGAAATGAATGGTCTAGGATTTACCACCTGCACCTCAGGTACCTGAGGTGATACGGATTCAACAAGCAGAGGGGCCTACAAGATTTATTTTGAGGACTCACATACTTAGGTCTAAAGATTCTATTGCAACAATCTGATTATTTTTATATGGTGGCGTTTGGCCGAGGTTTAAAAATTTGGAAATCTAAGTTAGTTATTCTAATTTAGACCAGTCTAAATTGTTTATGTTTCATTGAGATTTAAAGTTAAATTATGGTCTAATTTATTTCTTGTGATGGCTTAATTAATATTTTGTTATGATTTATATTTTAATTAGGATTTTTCTTTGTTTGTAATACGATGATTATTTAATTTGAAAGGTAGAACTAACCCCTGTTATGTTTATAAAGGTAAAAGTTTATAAACAACTGTAAACTAAAAAAAGAATTAATTCAATATATATAAAGAAATGAAATTAAAATTCGATTTTCTTCATGTTAGTCTATCCCTGATTAATGTTACACACCAGCAATAGAAATTAGAAAAATAATATAGAAAAATCTATTAATTTAAGTGGAACATAGATTACAATTACTTTATAAATTAAGTATATTTTCATAAAATTTTATGTACATAAGCATACTTGCTATGCTTACTTATAGATATGTTTAATGAGTTAAATTTTCTTAATTAGATAATTTGAGATAATTTAGCAATTTTCTCATTCATTTCATTTGAATCAATCTTAAAACAAGGCATAAGTGTGGACTAAACGTTAAAACACCTTGATAGGTGGCTTAATATTTTACGCTTCAAGACCGGCCTAAAGATCGACTTATGTCATCTTAGGCTAGCTTAATTAAATCACGTTTGGTGGCTTAACTGAGGCCTAACCCCTTTATTATATGGTTTAAGTCTTTAGTTGTCTTTCATTTTGTACAAGTTGTATTTCATGTTCTACTGATTGTCTTTCATCAACTACTTGTTTTATTTAAAATACCAGACTTGGTCAATATTGGAAACTAGACATAAGCAAAATAGACTAAACTATTATATTGTAGATCTTGTAATCTGCATAGAGCCGTTGGCTCTTCTTTGAATTCCACTATGAACAATGGACTTTGTCATATGTCTAATTAGACGAGAGTATACCCTCACAAACCTTACACTTTAGAATCCTTTGAGAGGTTTATCCTAGTCCATTGTTATTGTTTGTGCCTAAACTTCAATTATCTTTCCAGTAACCTCAAATATACTTCACCTAAATTGATCAATTGTGAGATTAGAGTGAAGTTAGTGATTGTTTGGACTTAGAGGATGTGCGCTCTCCTACTTTGAGTTGTTGTGCTCACATTCTCTCTTTGAGCTATTGTGCTCATATGTATGTTTGTGTGGACTACAAGAGTGTTGTAGTGTACATGTCACAACTTGTATTCCTTTCTTCATTGAGTAATGAAAAGGCGCGCTTATTAGGTTGCGTTGCCCTAGAAACGTAGGTCCTTTAGTGGCCAAACTTTGTTACCAACTCCTGTGTTAATTTCTCTAACTCTATCTATTTACTTTACTGCACTTTATTATTTATTTAATTTACAAGTTCTTGATTATGTCAAAAACTTAAAGTAGATAGATTACTTAGACATGAGAATGACTTTCAAACTTGTCTATCCGAAAGATAGTTACATATAGTAGGATTTAAATTTTAAATAACCCCTTATTCACCCCCATCTAGGTGTCGTTAGGGACAACAAATCTCAGGGTTGCTGATCCTGTATTAGTACTACTCACTATCGTGTTACAGCACCCTAATCGAAAAGAATTGGTAAAGGGATGAGACCTAGACTTTACCCTAATAAATTGCATAAAAATCAATAATAAGTCTCCATTACCGATATTAGAAGGATTTAAGTTCATTGTTACATCATTTCTTGTTACCTTTCATAGTTGAAATAATTGAGATTATCCCCAATAGCAATCTATAGAACGCGACGTTCGTCTGCAGATCTATAGGTTGCTAGGTTTTTAACTAAAATCAGGTCACAAGAAATCAACAGTTACGATTATCTCTCTTATTAGATCTAGATAATTGTATTATACTCCTAATAGATCAACCTTATACGTCTAAATACTATGGTGTAGCTATCACCGTATGGACGAGGTTAGCACGCACCAAATTAAGTTAGAAATACAAATAATAAAGTGTAGTAGAATTCAGATCAAGCGCATAAGATAAATAAAATGAAACTACTAGATTAAACTCATAAGAATTCAAGATTACAAGCCATCACCCTAGAAAGGTGTTATTTAGTCTCTCGTGGGCAAATAAACGATTAAAGAAAATACAAGAGACATAGTATAACAAATAAATAAGTAAGAGATGAAAGGAATACACCTAGAGAGTCTCTCTTGATCTCCAATATATCATATCTATCGTTTGGTTGTTTTCTCCTTCTTCTAACCCTAACTCTAATGGAGTTATGTCTAATATTTCTAATTGGCTCTTTTAGCAAACCCTAGATCTAGCCTATTTATAGTTAACTAAGGTATCTACTCCTGTCAGGATGAAGAGATGAGTTGTGATTCGTCTATCATGTGTTAGTGGGCTTAGTGGAGCTTGGCTGCCAAGTTTACTGCTATAAGTGTTTTTTGTTAGTTATTGTATGCAGCTGAAGAGCGTCACATGCGGTTGGACATACATCTACATGGAATTCCTATACTGAGCTATTATTCTATGTTGAAGTGCACCTTTTGTGCGGTTAACGGCTTTTACTCACATGCAAATGGATGGTCAACTACATGGCTGAGACCTGCTTGTCCAAAATGCTTCGTTTTATGCCTGTTTTAGTCCTAAAAATACCATAAATATGCAATTCTACAAAATCAAGTGAACATGGCAAAAGTAATATGATTCTACCTATTTTGGACATTTGTAACTCGATATTTGGTGTATTTTAGGTTAAGTGATAAGAAAAATCACTACTTATTTCAGCCTTATCAATGTTCTTCTAGTTGTATTTTATCTTGTACTGGTTGTCTTTCATATTATATTGGTTGTCCTTCATATTGTATTGGTTGTCCTTCATATAATACTAGTTGTATTTCATCTTTTTATAGTTGTCTTTCGTCTTCTATTGGTTGTTTTTCATCTTCTTCTAGTTTTTATTCAGCTTATATTGATTATCTTTCATGTTCTACGTATTAGTTATCTTTCATATACTATTGGTTGTATTTTATCTTCTTCTAGTTGTCTTTTATCTTGTACTGTTTGTCTTTTATGTTTTACTGGTTGTCTTTCATATTATTTTAGTTGTCTTTCATCTTCTACTAATTGATTTTCAACTTCTTCTAGTTGTTTTTTTATTTTGTACCGATTGTGTTTCATATTCTACTGGTTGTCTTTTCTCTACTACTAGTTGTATTTTATCTTCTTCTAGTTGTATTTCATTATTTTCAAGTTGTTTTTCATCTTGTACTAGTTATCTTTCATATTCTACTAGTTGTATTTTATATACTATTGGTTGTATTTTATTTTCTTCTGGTTGTTTTTTATATTTTCTAGTAGTTTTTCGTTCTCTACCAGTTATTTTTCAGTTTCTTCTAGTTATTTTTCATCTTGTTTTAGTAGTATTTTGTTTTTCATATTCTACTAGTTGTTTTTTATTTACTACTTATTATATTTCATCTTCTTGTTGTAGTTGTATGTTATCGTTAGATAAATAAATAAAGCTACATCAACCAGTCCATAAAGCCCACATTTATCAGATTATGTAATATGATTTTTGAGCCATCTTTGTACGATAATTGGCACAATAAAATATTCATATTAAATAATCCATAATGCACAGACAACTCTTGAAAATAATTGAATGCGTTGGAAAGGTTAAAGGTACAGGGTCGTTTTCAACATCTCTGACCTCTTCTCGGTTTCAGAGCTGAAGCCATACCAAATTACCAATCACTTTCTAAAAGCTTTCCTCCACTAGCATTAGTGATTAGTCTATTCTACAAGTAACAAAAACAAAAGATGCGGATTACCGAGTAATATACTTTGTTGTAATAAAAATCAAATTAGTGGAAGACAAAAGGGAGTTTTACACTCTGTGGTTAAGATAATTATTATATATACTTGGTGACAAAGCGCTGACAATTATGATTATTCTAACAAGCTAATAAGAGGTGTCCTCTAACCTCCAAAAGTGCACTCGTTCAAACTCAAGACATCATCAAGCTATGAATGAACCAAAAAGTGAATCACAGAAAAGGTACGATGGAGATGGTTTGACGATATTTTTGCGAGACTTCTTGTAGCAACCTAAGTTTTATCCCTCAAATCCCAAATATAACAAAAGGAGCGTATCGTATCCTTTTATATACGATATAACTTGGGGTGAAAAAAAATCGGATATACATCGGATAGTTATAAAATTATATCTGTAGCTATTTTTATTTTTAAGATATGGATATGACGGATATTAGATGGATATAGATGCAGATCAAATATTAAAAGTACTGATACAGATTGTTTAATATACGAATACAAATTAAATATTAAACGATACTGATACGGATCGGTTATTAAACGATTACAAATACGGATATGGATATAATTCGAATTCGAATATCAATATAAAACTTGCTTAAATTATAAAAATCACTGAAATTTATCACACAACACTTTTCTTCAATACTATTATTTATTAAAAATTTAATATTATACAAAAATCAAAGTTCATGATATTTTTCAAACTATAATAGTGAATAACAATATTTTTTATTTCTTTTTTTTTTCTTCTTTTGAGAAAGAGGAGGTAGTGCAGTTGGCTAGAAAAAAGTTCTAGAATTGTTGTACTCAAAGGTCAAGAGTTCTATTTACCCTCACAACTTCACACCTTTTGTGAAAATTTTCAAAAAGAATGACATTTTTTTTCCATAATATATATTAAACTATATGGTATATATTTATTATTCGGATACAAATAATTAAAATTTAAAATCATGTCCATATTCATATACAAATAATTAAAATTTAAAATTATGTCTATATCCGTATACATCCCAGTGTCCGCATGATATTCAAATATTAAAATTATGTCTAGATCCGTATACATCCCAGCGTCCGCGTGATATTCAAATATTGAATATCCGTATCTAATTTTTAAATACGAAATGAATACAAATCAGGTATTATGTGCTCTGTTTTCACCTCCTCGATATAACATATAGCTGTGCATGCGGCTATATGTTATAAACTTGAATTTGCATCTATGCTTCCTTCCATAGTAGCTGCTGTCTTTTAAACTGAGACGTCCATTGTAGCTGCGCATGCGGCTTACATCTTTTAGATTAATTATCACAAATAATAATTATATAAAAGGAATAACTCTTTCATACAATTTATATCCCATAAAATGTTCAAGTTTGAAGGGGGCTTGTTCGAGAAATTGTAATTGGAAAATAATCAAGGATAAGTATCAATAAAACCCATAAATTTCAATATCTTAGCAACATAAAATTGAATTTGCATCTATGCTTCCTTCCAACAAAACCCCATAACAATATTTAAGTGAAACCTTTGGTTCAAGATGAAAGTACATCCAATTTCAAAGGATGAAGAAAAAGCACCACATTTCAAGAAAGCCCTAAATTTTTTTCCTTTTTCAAGCAAGAAGTCCATTTACAGTCTCCACGGAGATTTCTCACCAAACAAATATCATCTATGAGATATATCAACTAAATATATACAATAGAGTTAAAAATAAAATGACAGAACCCTAATTTTAACTTTGACAATATATGAGTGATATTTTTATGCACAGAGGTCAATTCTGAGTTCCAACCCGTGGCAACCATAGAGAACAAAACAAAACATAAATTGATGTGAGGGGGGTGGCTCAATCTAGCGACCACGGTTGCTGCTCTACGTGAAATATTTCTCATTGTTGCTCCTCTGACGAGAATTTAATGCTCATACGTGATTGGTCAATGGTCGCCTTCTCAATCTATCCCTATAGATACAACCACAGAAACTTTTAGCAAGAATAGAAATGTTAAGAAGATGAATATGAGTTAACATTTAAGCAAATATTAGATTTTAGTATAGATTCTTTAGAGCTTTTAAATTCCATTTCTGTTTCTGGTCTAAGCTATTTATTTGAGCTTAATTAAGACTATAGCAATCTGTTTTAAGCTGGACCGGTCAGTTCTAGTTGTGGTTTGTAGATGTAAGGAAAACAAACCTATACCTCAGGGATATAAAATTATGCATTTTCATAGCAGAAATAAATGTCCATCAATTAAATAGAAAGATACAGCCAGGTTTTACTGGAGTAGCTTTGCAACCAGACATGCAAACCTACTGTGAAAGATTCAGGTTAAAACCAGCCCAGTAATTAAAATATTCCACACAACAAACAACAATAAAAGATAAGGGAGCAGGTTCATTAATCTTTATGCCCTCTAACTGGTATGATTAAATAACAATGAAAGGCGCTACAATGCTCATATTTTAGCAGATTCGATGTCAGCAATTAGTGCCTCGGCAAGTTTAACTGCAATCATGAGATTACAGTTGTTCATATTGAGATTTATTTCATTCATATGCATGTTTAAACCTTGCAAATCAAGATATGAATCACTGCAAAATCTCGAAGAGGGATAGAGAAATGTAATGGACACATGAAAAATTAGAGTTCCTAACCAAAACAAAGCTTGACATTACACTCCTGACGTTGTGAGCACAATTTGTGAACATCAAACTGCATATACAATGCTCAGATAGAAAAATTTATCTAAATTTAAGCTTCTTAAAAAAGCACAATAGCAAAAAATTTCTGAAAATGAGAAACCTGTAAATGCTGTTGAACCGTCTGGGTACAGTGCCACCCCTGACAAACTCGGCAGTGATTCACATCTTGATTTGAAAGGTTTAAACATGCATATGAATGAAGTAAATCTCAATATGAACAACTGTAATCCCATGATTGCGGTTAAACTTGCCGAGGCACTAATCTTGAAGAGGGATAGAGAAATGTAATGGACACATGAAAAATTAGAGTTCCTAACCAAAACAAAGCTTGATATTACACTCCTGACATTGTGAGCACAATTTGTGAACATTCAAACTACGTATGCAATGCTCAGATAGAAAAATTCATCTAAATTTAAGCCTCTTAAAAAAAGAACAATAACAAAAAATTTCTGAAATTGAGAAACCTGTAAATGCTGTTGAACCGTCTGGGTACAGTGCCACCCCTGACAAACTCGTCCTCAACATCATCGAACCGGTACTCTCTTATATCCACCACCGACCTTGCTGAGGCCACCTCAAGATTCGAACTATCTGGATTCGACCTGCGGCTGGTACTACCGTTCCTCCTCCTGCCACCTCCTCTTCTTCTAACTCTACAAAATGCCTTGCACAGTATGCAACTCCACCAGCGGCCCCGCACCCTATGAAAGACCTCATATTCATCTCCTGTTTCATCATCGCCATACTCTATTACATAATCTCCCAAAACGACTCCATTTGGGACTTGTGAATGAATTGTACTCAAGACATCAATTATGTCTGATGACTGTTGAAAATTCTCCCAGTCAAGCCGCCTTGCTGGATCAATTTCTGATGGACGTGAATTTGGGTGCTTCGTCTGTGTATGCTTCTGGAGATCCATGTAGTTTCCTGTGAAAATGCAGTTGCTCTCCTCACAGCACCTCTTTTTTGAATTGAGGTGTGACCTCGCCTCCTCAACAACAATCCAGCCAATCACATCACCTCTACACAAAGGACATGTTGGCTTTTCATTTTGGTTAGGTGGTATTATGTGTATTGTGTCAAGCTGAACTTTTGCAGAGACAGGGGGGACACCATAAGCAGATTTGAAGCGCTCAAGGCAATTGGATCGGCTTTGATCGGTGTCACAAATAAACGGGCGACAACCCTTTTCATAGGAGGCGCAACGAAGAAGAACAGTGTTGTGAGGGTGGTCAAGGCAAATGGGACAGGTGGCATCTTCATAGCATTTCTTCTCGATGGTTAAGTCTAGGTTTTGGTCAAGGTCCAGAGAGGCTGGTTTGATCATGATTCTTTTGTGTGGTATTATAGAGGCCATGGATCTAGGGTTCTGAAGTTTTGTTATAGTTTGAGTTTATCATTAATTGGGTTAGGTTTTGGTGAGGCAATTAGTCCTGAAAAAAATAGAGATATGTATAAAAGAGAGTTGTGAAAAAAAATTCAACAATGGTACTTGTGCAATTTAATTAACAATAGGTGCATACTTGTACTTCAAAATATTTTGGGAGGTTATATATACTACACTAAGTTCATGGAAAATGTCATGAACTCTATTGATGCCATCAGATATTGCCATAAAAAAATGGCAGTAAGAGAGAGAAATGAAAAAAAGACTTTCAGCTCAAAGCACCTACATGTCTTTTATTAACAAGTTCAGATTCATAACAGACTTAGTTTCCTGTTATGTTTTTTCCTTTTCTGAAAAAAATACCTTTTCAGCTTTTCAATTTCATGTAAAGAGAACAGCCCCGTATAGAATTACTGTACCAAATTACTAATTAGTGAAGGAGTAATACGAACAGGCCCGTTAGTAACAAATGATCTAATATCGGACAGAAATTAAGTTTGACTTATCGGTGGACGCCAACATATGCTTTAATATATTGCACGACCAAGCGAATCAACTATTATGATTTATGAATGAAGTAAAATGTTAGACTAATAAGTCTAATCAGGGTTAAAGAAACCGTCAAATTTGCAAGTCAACTCAAATAAGTTCAATTTAATTCAGGAAGATGAACATAATTTTCATTGCTAAGTGCAATCAAAATGTAAGATGGAACATCATAGGAATTCGTATTGTTTGTCTGTGAAGAATCCGAACTGTAACACAATTCTTACTATTGGCCCGGTTTTGCGCAAACTCAAATTTAAAGTTCCTGCAGAGGATACCGACTAAAGCCCCAAATACTACAGGGTAAAGAAATCAAGTTTCAAGTGGTAAAGGAACAAATTATTTTTTGTGAGATTAAACGGTCCTGGTACACACCAGCACCAAAGATGCTATTCTCGAGAACTGAACCTGTCTCTCCGAAGAGAGACCAGGGATTGTGCCACTACAATAAGCCCGCAGTTCTGGTGAAGGAACATGTTGCAAGGAATTATATAGGAGTAACTTATTAAATAGGAAATCAATTACTTCATTTGATTCTTAAACAAGAAATAAAAACAAAACATATGTTCAGAAAGTACGGAGGGCATAAAGCCCTAAATTCTACAGGGAAGAGAATCTTATAGGTAGTTTCTTACAGAACTTCTTGCTTTACTGATTCAACCAAAATTCAACAAATTGTCGTATCAAACACCAATCCTTCTTAAATAGCACCAAAATTCAGAAGACCTGGAAAAATACAGGAATAAGGATGGATACGAAGTGTAATCATACAAGTTAAACCTCGTACTGAGATTAAGTCTAAGGAAAAAGAAGAGGTAAAATCTTAATGCGACGGTTATTTTTTAGTTGAAAACGCTACGGACTAACAAAAAAAACCCTGCATAATTAACCCCATCAAAGAACAACATGGAGAGAAATTGAAAAGGGAAAGAGACGGACTGAGATTCTTACTGCGCTTGCTGGGAGAAGAGACAGCGATTTATCCGATCTGAGAGATGGAGGAGATTAAGCCATGAGACGATGAGAAGGAAATCGCCATTAGAGAGAGAGAGAGAAATCGAGAGATGGAGATGGTTTGAAAAAGAGGGGAAGACGTGTGGGTTTTCGTAGTTTTCTTTTTTTTTTTGTTTACTTATTTATTTATGTAATCTTTGACAAATTATTGGCTTTTACATTGTACATACCTTGTTCAGTTAGAATAATTGGGAGTTTTTACGAGTCTGACCCAATATTTTGCCGTATTTAGAAACTTTGTTCAAGTCTCCAAGAGCCCCCATAAAAAAAAAAAATAGTCTCCAAGAACCATTTTAATATTGGCAAAGACTTCTATGGACATAAGGACCTATTTGTATAATGAACATATTTTTTATTTTCAAAGTTCAAACAGTCGATCCAAACCGTTCATCTTGTTCTCCATATTAATATGTGCTTGGAGACCAAATTTTACATTTTTCTAAATTTTTTTACTATTTATTAAGATAGGTACAAAAAATATCAAATTCAGACTATTGAATTTTGTACTTATCTTAATAAATAGTAAAAAAATTCAGAAAAATGTAAAATTTGGTCTCCAAGCACATATTAATATGGAGAACAAGATGAACGGTTCGGATCGACTGTTTGAACTTTGCAAATAAAAATATGTTCATTTTACAAATAGGTCCTTATGTCCATAGAAGACACTCTCTTTAATATTTCGCATCATAGAGAAAATATTTAAAATTAGGAAAACAAGACATTCCTACAAATTGATACAATTTTATAGCGGCGAAAGGTGCTTATTAGAATGCAAAAATAGAAAAATCAAAATTAGCTAGCCTAATTTACGACAACATGTGAATTATCAAGTTTATATGCAAGTGATTATAATAGGCATGTGGCCAGGGGCGGATGTAAGATTCTGATCAGAATAGGACAATAAATTCTTGAATTAGGTTTAAATAGATGATCGGATTCAAATACATTAGATAATCGGATACTAAATAAAATATGATAACGAAAACAACTAAAATAGTATTTAACACAATTTACTTCATAACATTTAGACAACCAACTAATCAAACTACCAATTTAAACATGACAACAAAAAACCAACAACATAGTATTATTTTGCATAACAAAAATAACAAAATAGTATTATTTTTGTGTTTTTTTCGCATTTTGATCGACAAACAGAGAGAGAGCTATAGGGGCAGCACATTTCTCCTTTTTTTTTGTATTTTTTTAATCAATCAATTAATGGACCGACAGAACAATTGAGTTCTTCCAAAAATATACGAGATATCTCAGTGAATTGGATTTTAATTGGACCATCTTTTATATAATTTATAAAATTTGATATATAATGGACTATCTCTTTTAATTGGGCTATCCAAACATATTTTGACTATTCAAATAAGACAATATCAATTTTTAGAGTAGGGCAAAAATTCAAAACTCAATCTTTGTAAATTAGTTTTAAATTTTCAATATAGAACATTTTCTCTACTATGTGCTACAGTAGATCTGCCCTACATGTGACTCAAAAATCAAAATGTTATATGGATTGGAGAAAAAAATATAAATTCATATCCCATTAGGTACCTCAAATTTTGAGTTTGGATCCGAATTGCTCGGTGTGTTTTGACATGAACATTAAGGGGGTCGTACATTCTATTTCGGGCCGAATTCGCCCGAATTTTGATCAGACCGTTCGAATTCAAACTCAAAATTTGAGTTACTACAGGAGATCCGAACTCAAAGGGACAAAACCAATTAGTTCCACAGAAGAAAAAAAAGTGTTATAATTTGTAAAAAAAAAGTGTTATAATTTGTAAAGAAAAATGTGATGTCTGAATTCAAAACCGATTAGTTCCACAGAGAAAATTTAAACCTACTATATAAACACACACACAACTTTTGGAAAGACTTGTTGTTCAGTCCAGTTTATTATTGTATCTAAGAAAAAAAATAAAGAGAGGAGAGAGGAGAGCTAGCCCATTTATTTCCTAAAACTTTTAAACTTGATCCTCATACTTCTTTTAAGAACAAAAATTTAAGTTCTATAAATCTTTAATGTATATTGAGCCCCATAAATAAAAATCTTGCATCCGCTCTGGTTTTGTAATCCTCATTAACTACAATGAAAGATGAATTAGGCAAAAATCTTTCTGGGAAATCAGAAAACTTTGTGTAAAATGTCTATTTAGTCACTGAACCTTTATTTCTCTCTCTAAACTACCAAGCTTATATTTTATTCAGATTTGATTACTCCATCGTTGTCATTTTAGTGAAATAAACAAAATAATGCCAGATAACAAGGTCCACATTATGTTTGGTTTGGATTGAGTATTAAAAGATAAATAGGGACAAAAGATCAAGTCCATATTTATTATATTTGAGGAATTATTAAAAATTCCATGATCAAAGATGAATTTTATATAAAATTAAATATATGGACCCAGGAGACGACGCAGACAGGATATGACTAAATATAAAGAGTCCAAATTAAATTATCCTCTTTCCTGATTTTCATTGCACTGGTATCCTTGAATTTAATTCCCGAGCAATTTTAATTTATCCATCAATAAAAGAAAAAAAAAACGCAACAAGGAAAACAACGTGTAAAAGCTTATAAAAAGTTATAATCAATTAAGCTGGAGCGATATTATATAATTATATTGCACCGCTACAAGTTTGATGTATATGTATAATTTTTTTTTTAGAATACTATTTTAAATCGGACCGTATAACTATACAAAGAATCATCTTGAATTCTAAAGAGAATCAACATGACCAATGTATATTAAATTGTACTATCAGAATTTGAATAGTAACATTCTATATTTTATTTTATTTTTAAAAAATAGTGGATACTGACTTGCAGCCCTAGTTATAGCTCGAATATGTTAAGACAAGAGTGGATCAGGAGTGCACGCATATAATTGATAACTATAAATTTGAATTCTTATTGTTGTAGAAGTCGAGAAGAAATCATCATATAGTATAATTATCCTGGATATTATTTCCATTTTTGTATATATATACATCCTGCAATCTCTCAGAATTTTAATGGAATTTACTTTTCTGGATTCTTAGAGACGAAAACTATGCAGACAAAAGTGTAACAGATAAAATACGAGGAGTGACTCGCTTCATCGCAAAACATACAGAAAACATACACCGACAGCATAAAAACACGTGTTAAGAAATTATTCTCAAATCTGTAGCTGAACATAAGTATAATGTTTGCATCGATGATTCGATGCTAACTTTTTATAATTTTGGTTATTGGGTCTATTCATTAGGATCTAAATTTACTATAATGTTTTTTTATTAAAAACATTTCATATTTGTACGGTCTGTGTTTATTATAGGTTTTTAAAAGTAAATTTTAGTTAAAATTTATATGTATTTCTTTCCTAATTATTTCTCAGATATTATTTTAGCTTGATGCAATGTTTTTTTGACAATATATAAATATATACACACACAGTGGCATAGTTAGGATTTTTATCAGTAGGCAAAAAAAAAAAAATTTATTGACAGTGAAATCTGGTTCCGGGTAAACACCTTGGCTCAGATCAACCTCCTTGGTTGTTTGAGTTTTATTTATTTAGTTATTTTTTATTTATTATTATTATTATTATTATTTTATTACAATTAATTTATCATTAGTATTTTTTTATTAAAATTAAAATTTCCAAAAGACTTCTTTTCACACACAAAATCTCAGACACTGATTAAATAATTTGATATTAGTACTCATGGATTATTTGGATTAAATTTCCATAAATTTAATATAGTGATTAATTTCACCCCTTTAATGTTGTGATGTATTACAAATAGATTAAGAAAATAAAAAATAAAAAAGGATTAAAAAGAAATGAGAAATACGAAAACATGAAAATGATTGAAATGGAGATGTCCAGGTACTTAGAATTGGAGAAAAAGAACAAATTATAAGATAATTAAGTTCAAAAATGGATGTGTCCAGCTTTGGAATTAACGAGTAGAGCAAAAAAAGGAAACTCTTTGTTTTTCTCTCATTAAACATTACAAGTGGCCCTACTTCTTTCTGTGTGTTTTTGTGTAAACATGGTTCACAAGATCTCTTTCACAACTCCTTTTATGGTTCATGTAAGTCATTCTTAAATACCTTGAGAATCATCTTCCTCATTTAATACTGAAAACAACGGAAGAGAAAGAACAGAAAAGCTAAAACATCCTGGCGAAGGAAAGAGAGACAAGAAATGAGATTCTTTGAATGTAATCCCTTACAACAACTACCAGACTGATTTCACCGAGGGATGAGACCAAATCAGGGGTAGGCAAATTGTATTCCAAGGATAGGTAGAGGCCCATATTTACATGGGGGTATTAATTAAATTGTCAAATCCAGGGGTAAGCAGTTGTCTACCCCTGTAACCACATAGCTCCACCTCTAGTGTGTGTGTGTGTTATGTGTATATTATTTTGTCAAAGGTGCATGCATAATTTAACTTAAATTCTTCATTTTATAATAAAAATAATAAATTATAGAAAAATAGTTCAAACAATCCATGTTTTTTTTAGTAAAGATTAGAAATCAACTCGCTCCTAGATGCATAGTGTTAGTGTCAGATCAAGATAGAATATTTACTAGTAAATTATAGTTCTTTCGAATTTCAAATCTGCAACTTTTTACGCATAAAATATTATTTTTTAACTAAATTAAATACTATTTCTTTTAATCAATTCATATTACCAACTAAATAAAACAAAAGCAATGCTAGACTTCTCACCAAGTGAATATTATTATAGGGTACTCATGCTCGGACCTAGAATCTATGCTTCATTTGCACTTTGAAAGTTTTGTATGTTCCCTGTCAGTTATATCTTATACAGAGTGATGGAATGGATCTGCCTTAGAGAATCCTGATACCTGATTATGGAACCTTTAAAAAGTACTAGTGGTATATATATATGTATATCTCCTATAGAATCTAACTAGTGCAATTCCTTTAGAATTATCGTGATTTTATCCACGAATGCCATTGAAATTAAAATGTCTTTTCCGCAGTATGGATGAACAGATATTGCTGCAAACGAATCAAATCAAATCAAACGTACTCTAGTTCGTGTTCGAGTTTGTGTAATTTCGAATCAAACTGATTTGAAACTGAAATAGAGTTTCAAACTGAAAATAAAAGTTCGAGTTTGATTCGATGTGGTTGGATTTAATTCGTTAATAGTTCCAATTTATCATTGAATATTTAAATTGCTTCCAATTGTAACACAATAGAGATAATTAATGTACTAATTTATAATTTGTCAGCACGCGTAAAAATATTAAGAAACTTGAAAAAATTACAAATTTATAAGAAATCAACAGAACAAACAAGTACAATTTAGAAAAAAAAATATTACTTGATAGAAAAAACACAAAAGCAGATGATCAATGTGAACGGTTAAGAAAGAAATAAAGAATTAGGTTTTAATTCATCATCACTAATTTGAACGGTACATGTTAATTTAATATTCGAATCTAAATAGTATGTGAACTAATTCGAATAAACTATATTCAGTTCGAGTAAGATTCGAATCGAACTAGTTTAATTCGTTTCAGAACGAACTTCAATCGAATAAATTAATTGCAGATTTTTTTTCAAATCGAATTCAATCGAATCACGAATTACTAATTTTTTTTATGGTCCTAAGAGCAGACGATAACGACAGATTAAATGAAGAAAATTTTATATTTTTGAAGAAATATTGTACCAGTCACTTTAATAGACTTCTGAAAAAGTAAAAGGTCAACAGTAAACGCCTCATTTATTCGGTGCTTCATATTTCCAAGCTTTCTAATTTCGAGGCATCGTTTTTCAGAGCAAACATGTTAGCCGAAACTTTTTTATTTAACTGAAGTTTTATCCCAATAAATACAACAACCACCTCCTTGTATTCAAACAAATTGAGATAGATTAAAAATAAAATTCAAACGAAATTACATAGATAGTAATAAAATAATATTAAAATTAATATAAAATGATTATGACAATAATAATAATAATAATTATTATTATTATTATATATAATTATAATAAAATAATTGTAATAATAGTACTAATAAAATAGTAATAGAATACTATTAAAGTTTGATCTGTGCATCAATCATATTCTACATATATATCTTTGTTCTCAAAATTCAGACAATCGATGTGAATCATTTAATATGATATCCATATTAAAATATAATTAGAGAACAAATTTTTGAATTTTTTTTACTATTTTTTTAAGAAACAAAATTATTATTTTTAGATGGTCTAGAAACAGTGATTTTATACCTATCTAAAAAAATAGTATAAAAAAAAATTCAAAAATAGAAAATTTGTTTTCTAAGCACAATTTAATATGAATATCACGTTGAGCGGTTCAGATCGACTGTTTGAACTTTGAGAACGAAAATAAAGGTATGGGGTATGATTGAAGCACAAAATCAATAGTTCATTCTAACCCCACTCATGATAATATTAACTATATTATGTCTATACTTATTGTAATAATGGTATGGGCCGAAGTCATAAGCTCCACATATTTTACTCTGAATCCAGTCTTATGACCTAAAGTCTATAACACAACCTCTAGACAATATTTCCTAGGTCATGATTCTAGTATGTGGATCGCTAACTTCATGCATTCCTATATGAAGTTAACTCTTTAGATACATTTCATTCCTTCAAGCTCTTTTTTAGTGCTTTCTCTCATTTCAATCTTGGTCGATCTTTGTCTCTTCTTGTGTTACCGATACGGTTTATAATTTCAGTACACATTGATGCCTCAGGAGGCCTCCATTAGAGATGCCCAAACCATCTCAAGCGGTGTTGGATGAGCTCTCTTCAATTGATGCTACTCCAAGTCTGTTATTTATATCATTGTTTCTAATTTGATCTCGTCTTGTATGACCACAGATCCACCGCAACATACGCATCTCTGCTACATTCATCTTCTGGACCTGTTGTCTTTTAGTAGTCCAGCATTCTACACTATACAGTATCGCATGCCTAATCGTTGTTCTGTAGAACTTATCATTGAGCTTTGGTGGGACTTTCATGTTACATAGGATGCTAGATCGATGTATATTGCCAATTCACCTGCCCTGCTCATATCATATGGCTAACATTTTCATTAATCTTACCATTACTCTATAGCATTAGTTTCAAATATCGAAAGGTGTCCTTCCTAGTAACTACTTATTCGGCTAAAGTGGCATCTCCATCCTCTGATCTTGACACCACTGAATTCACACCTCTTAGGCTCAGTTTTAGTCTTACTAAATTTAAAACCATTTGATTCTAAAATTTATCTCCACAACTCCATTTATTTTATCAATCCCTGTCATACTCTCATCAATTAGCACCACATCATTAACAAAGAAATAATTCTATCTTAAAAGAAAAATAACTAATTTCACATACTCCAACACTAATCACAACATTATCATCCATATCCGAAAATAATATACTTTCTTCGGACCTTTTTCTTTTCAAGAGCCCGCCACGTGAATTAGCAATTGTGCTTTGAATGGATTCTTTAACATCTGTTGTCGACAAAAAAGAAGTTGAGTGGTCAATGGTCAGAAAAAAATTGTCTTGCAAACTCAGAACTTGCTAGATAAATATTTTAAATTAAGGAGCAGTTTTGACTCATGCAACAAAAAGTTGAACTTGGTAAATATTTTAACAAAGCAGTTTTGACTTCGTGATGCAGCGCACAAATATTTTGATTTTATGGACTGCCAAAACTGCTCGGTTAATTATTTTATCCGAACTTGTCACCAGCAATATTAATGTGTGTCCAGCACGAGTTAGAAATTGTGCTACTGTCAGCTTCTTTCCTAAAATTAGATATAATGTTATCAACTTCTTTTTAAGAGTTGGACATATTACTGACAACTATTTCAGATTTAGACATACTATTGTCAATTAATTTATTATAAATTATTATGTAATTTACCTATGACTCCTTGTTAATTTATTAAAATAAAATACTACAAAACTTGATAAATAAAATACTCAAAATCACTTTGAAAATATATTAATCGGAAGCCATAAATTCAGCTATAGAAAATCACAAAACTAATCAGAATACAATGTTTCCTACAGAATTAATTTTAGATTAATCTTTAATTGAAGAAAAAGTTTTCGGTATAACACTCTTGCCGCAAAGAATTAAATTGTCAAAATGAAAGAAAAAAAGAAAGAAAAAACATAAAAATAAAAACCATTTCTTTTTCTTTGTCATCAAAATAATTTTCTATATATTTGATGGAGGTTGTTCATAAGGCGGGCTTCTCTCTCTAAAAAAAAAAAGCTAGTAAGTATAGAACTTTGGACAGTCGCAGCTCAATCATACGGTTAGTACTGATTATTGAAGAATGTTGCATGGTGTGTTCGTTGGGTTAATTCGGTTAAAATCGATATAAATATTTAAATTATAATTTTATTTGATCGGTTTTAAAAAATATAACCGAATCAATCGAATAACAACCGAATCAAAATAATTAAAGTAAAATTCGATTTATTTGATTGAATTGAAATAAGAGCAATATATACACAAATTAATTAATTTAATAACCATATAAATAAAATAGGGTTCAAATCATCAAATGACTTTCTTTTTTGTGCATCCATCATGCTTTTAATTTTTTTAATAACAATTTTGGTAAAATGTACATGTGAAAATAAAACAGCTAGTTATGATTTATATTATTTTCTCTATACGCAATTTAAAATTATCACCTTTCGATTTAAGTTTTATATGAATCAATAAGTGAAAAAATCAACATAAAAAATTTATCCACATCGGAGTATTTTACAAGCTCTTGATATTAATTAAAACAAAATTAAAATGTCATGATCTTTTATGTGCGTATAGATAAAATGATATAAATCATATTATATTCAATGATTTTATTTTGATATTTAAGTTATAAGTTTTAAATTGTTAACAATTATAATGACACCCCTCGTGTCCCAATCAATGAAAATTAGAGGCTTGACCTCTATGTTTCTCTAAAAAAAAAACAATTATAAAAATAGAGGTAAGATGGAGGCATAAAAAATATATGAATTATATATAAGTTGTTAGCATAACATATATTGTTCATATCCAAACCAAAATATAAGTTATTGATATTACATACATTCATGAGATTTACTAATATGCTTTTGGTAGCACTTCAGCCAAAGTGCAACCAAGTCGTTTTTCAATTTTCAAAGTCCAAAAAGTCGATCCAAACCGTTAGATGTGATCTCTATATTAAAATGTGATTGGAGACAATTTTATATTTTTTTAAATTTTTTTACTATTGATTAAGTCACTTTAAAAATTGCTGATCCAACGGCGGCTTAACCAAACAGTGAAATTAGAAGCCACTGTTGGATCAACGACTTTCAAAGTGGCTTAATAAATAATATAAAAAATTCCAAAAAATGTAAAATTTGGTCTCCAAGCACATTTTAATATAGAGATCACATCTAACAGTTTGGATAGACTTTTTGGTATTCGAAAATTGAAAAACGACTTTGTTGCACTTCGGTCGAAATGCTACTGAAAGCATATTAGTCAATCTCTACATACATTATATATACAAGACATATAATTGAACCATATGACTTTTCATTTTTGAAAAATCTAAATCCAACCAAATATAAAAAACTGAAGTAAATTAAAAAATTCAACCAAACCAAACCGAAAAAACTGAACCATTTAATCTAAATTTTTCAGTTTGGTTGAAAACCAAATAAACCGGACATAATGAACACCCCTACTTGTTTCAGTCTAATTTAATTTCCGTTTGTAGTTTTTTTTTCTTCCTATTTTGTAGATAATATTCCAACATCATATTGGTCCATTCGGAAGATTGTAGCCATTATAACAATCCGCAACTGAGGATCCAGTTCCATAAGACTGGGTGTAATTTAAGTTAGCTGCAGGGACAGCCGACAGGGGCAGCTAAGCACACGTAGCAGGCTACGCATGTATTGCTAATGTGTCCCTGGTACAGCATATTTTGACAATTATGTAGACTACTAGTTTGGTACAATTATATCCATCCAACCGTCAGCATTGAATCGCTCACTATTAGTCAAAGCACTCTGCACTGTCTGTAGTACTTAATAAACACTAGACTAATTAGCTGAAGATATAATCTTAAACTTTAATTTCATCATTTTCTCTTCTGTTTTATATTTTACTTTCTCCTCTTTCTATCCACATACCCCACTGCTAAAAAAGCTTTGGGACTAGTTACCAAGCTTATAATTGATCTAATACAGTACTACCCCTATGGTAAAGAAACTGAGCTTGAAATAGAACATAGCACATACAATATTCTAATATGAAAAAGCAGACACATATGAACGGAAAGTGAAATATCATATGGATCCGAAACTAGTCTACTTTCAACAATATATGATTTTTATGTAGCCAACAGGAGCAGTTCCACAACAAAAACCAGTACAATCTTACACCACGAAGAAAAATCTATTCTCATTGATTCGGGGTATAAGACCAAATGCAAAGAAGAATTAAGTAATGCCTAATATGGGCAATTTTTAGGGAGGTTGCGAATGACATTGCTCTTCATGGCCATCTTGGTACGCATGGCATCAACACCATTCCTGTTCATCTCCTTCAGCACCTTCATCCTCACTATCTGCTCCCTTGATTGCACAGTAGCCAACCCCATGCTCTTATACCTGCACCCCAAAAGCAAATTGAATTTAAGTTCAAAATTCTATATATATCATACATCTACACAAATAAATGCAACACCCAAATAGTCAAAGGATTGGAACCCTCTTTTTGATTGGATCTGATATTGTGGAACTCCAAATATGATATACATCTGAGATTTTGTCAGGTCTTCAAATCATAGGATCTGATTTTTTTTATTGTATTGAATGGTCTATGATAAATGGTACACCCAAAGCACTTGGGCAAATATGGATTCAAGATATGACAAAGATAACCTTATCTTGACTTGATATTCCACTACATACCAAGCCTTTGAATCCACCACAGCAAGATTATATCTTAGGAATCCATCGTACAAATAATAGACGTGGATACGCACAAAAAAATAGAAGATTTACACAAACCTTGAGGCCAATGCAGTGGCAAGGGCTGTATTTCTAGCAGGGGTGGGCCGTGGCTTCTGACGGTAGTATCGCAGAAATTCCCTGGAACCCAAGGTTCTGACAAGCATCCCTTCTTCATTCTTATGAGTAATAACCAGCTCAGCTCCAGCACTTCCCAGCTCAACGTTTGCTGCATCATCAGACAGAACCACCTGCTTCCCCTCAGCATTAACATAGCTGTTTAACAGACCAAAAAAAAAAATTTAATAAAATGACTAAAGTACTTTGGTTGTGGAAAAAAAAAATCTCTTGCATTTCTTTCTTTCCTAGTTAATAGATACAGAATAACATTTTTCAAATTACATGCATGGCAATCTCCAGTTGCAAAGATGTGAAACGAAATAAAAGCAAATAAAAACTCTGGTGATTTGTTTTGTAATGCTACAACTATAGGCTAAATATTTCCAGCATGCCTAGGATTGACATAACAGTAAAGTGTAAATCAAATCCAAGCTCAAAACCTGAAGCAAATATTAACAAAGATTCAGACACTTAAGCAGGTCATTGCAATCAACTTGGAGCTGAGAGTTATTACCTAATGAGATGCAAAGATTAAACATTGGTATAACAATATAATCACTAATGAACCTGCTACTATAGTCATAAAACTCTTCCAGGTCAGCATCCTCATCATCACCTCCATCGCCATAGCGAAGCTTGCAATGCCCTTTTGCATCCATGTGCTTTCTAACTGCTTCCAGGCTTTGGAAAGGTTGACGCCTCTCATTGCAATACAGGCATGTATAATCCCTCTTAACCTAAAATTTAAAAAGAAAAAGATTAAATTATGTCCAACATACAGAAAGGAAAAATGTCACTAGAACAGAAAGCAAGTTAGACCTGTTGCAAGGGTGAAAATACTACAGATATATATTCAACCACTGTCATTCTAAATCATTCATCTCAAAATAGTAAGTCGATATAATGGGCAAGAAAAAAAAAACCCGCTACCTGCCAGCACCCAAAACAGTCTACTTGCAGTTGTAGACTAAAATGAAGAAATTGTGTCCCATGGAACCTTATTTAGTAATATAGAATTGAAGCAAAATTCAATTCTATATACAGAACAATTACACATCAAGTTATTATAAAAATAAAAGTAATGATACAGTAGTGTAATATCCTGAAAACTATCAAAATTCTACCTGTAAACTGACATAGATGACGAGTCCCTCAGCATCCTTCAAGAACTCTACATCAGGAATAAAGAAACCATGTTTCTTATGCATGTGGACCATGCAACTCTCTATGTTTTCATGCTTTGCATCACACATGAAGCAGCTGGATGGGTCCAGTTCTTCCATGCCCTCCATTTCCTCATCTGATCCAACCTCATCTCCTTCCTCCATTTCCTCATCTGAGCCCATTTCAACCCATTCCTCTTCCTCTTCCTCTTCTACTTCTGCTTTGTTCGAAACACGTTTTGATTTGCGCACGAGTGGTTTTATAACTGTGATACCCTCAGCTGAAGTTTCAGGCTGAAGAGAGGCTTTCAGCATGTGGGACTTCGAGTTCAGGTGCTGTTGGTGTGCCTTTGAGCTCCTATATTCCTTTGAGCATAGAGAGCAGGTGTATAGCATCTGAGATGGAGATGATTTGGATTTCTCTTCCACTAAGGCAGCTTGCCTCGCAAGAAACAGTGCTTCTGTCACACTAGGCACTCCAGCCACCTGATCCAAATATAACAGACAACAGGCAAAATCCAATGCTAAGTCATCACAGTAATAAATAAAAACCTATTCTTTAATAGAGCTTGTCTTGATTCTTGCAGCAAAATTTTCAGAGGTCACTCGAACTATCCCATGATTCTCATTGGTCACGTGAATTTAATTAATTTCTGCGCAACCACCACCACTTCAATTTCTTGCATTTGATCATACTTGTACTTTGAATTCAAGAAAGCACACAAATAAAATTTGATTTGTCAAAAATTAGTCCACTAACAAAAAATGAAGTACCAACCATTGCATCCACAATACTCTTTTGAAGTTAA
This sequence comes from Carex cristatella, assembly GCA_024447775.1. NCBI lineage: Eukaryota > Viridiplantae > Streptophyta > Magnoliopsida > Poales > Cyperaceae > Carex > Carex cristatella. The sequence continues at coordinate 11,462,435 of JAJHPF010000002.1, forward strand.
ATCAAAATTGACCTTGTGATAAAGTTTGAACTTTGAAAACACTAAGACTACTATGATCACTTGATCTACCCCCAGAAAAAGGATCATATAAATTATTTTAATTGATGAATCCAGAAACATAAAAAATAATCCCAATTCCACATTTCAGTGATGAATGTAACGTAGACAGGAAATGCTCAGCTGTTGCGTATTGAGAAATCAAAATTTACCTATCAATTTGAAACACACAATTAGACGACCTCCTGTGAAATTAACCAACAAATAAAAATCATTTTCTGTTTATCTCCTTACCCTTCACTAAATATTAACCTAGTGGTCTAAATATCAGACATTCCAACTAAAAGCCCAATATGTATGTAACCATCTTGAAGGACCTTTAGCAGCAAAATTGATGCAAATGCCACTCTGACAGCCGGCATCTTTTTGTGTGATTATGATATAACAGAAACGAGCCCCATTAGAAAGTAAAATGCATTTCGCCTTGGTACAATTAAATGGTCCTATCAGAGATTACTAACTGAAAAGAAAAAAGAAAAGGAAAAAGAAAAAGAAAAAGAAAAAAGAAAAAGAAAAATAAGTTTAAGTTCGTCATATATTGGATAAAAGAAACCTAGGTCCATGAATAACCAAATATCAATTTCGGTAAACCCTAGAAATCAAGCAACAAAAAAGTACCATTTAAATAAGAACCGAACTAGTTTGCACGCATCATAATGCGATTGAAAATCAAGAAAACAAAAAAAAGGATCTTAATACAGAAAGAAAGAATTTCAATAGAAAATCTGAGGAGAACCTTGCGCTTCAGATTGTAGCGGTGCCACTCGGAGCGATAGTGCTCTTTCTGATCCACCTCGCCTTCAAACTCCTTATTGCATGCGTTGCAAGTGATTGGCGCCATCTCACGTTCCTTACAACCTTCAACCCCTCCTTCTCCGCCGCCTTAAACTATCTAAATTTTGATACCTCCCTGAAAAAGAATCGGGCGGGCGCTGAGGGAAGACGAGAGTAAATGCTTACAGAAATGGAGAAAAACGGCCACGGACTTTTCTAGATTATCTCCTATTCAAAAATTCTGTTTACATCCATTAACAAATCTAACACGTTGGATTCTCCTTCAGCTGATGTGGCACCAGCCAGAACCTCGAGATATGATGATCACTAAAAATAACTGGAGAGAAGGACCTGTTTGGGAGGAGTAGCCGCCTGTAGGCAGATGCGTGTGCGCTTGCGTAGATTGGCATCATGACTCGAGTCGGCCACTCAGACTCAATAAACAAAATGATGGATTCAAATCCAGCCGTCCATTAGGAAATTAGGTTCTTTTAAAACTGGAGGCACCGCCTCTTTTGAGTCTACATCGTCTCCAGTTTAGACGGATATGACGGATGTATATATATATATATATATATTTTTTTTTTTCAGACGATAGATGAATGATTCTGAACGCTCGGTGCATTTTTTTTCCTGGATTCCTTCGTCACTCGCATCTAGGGGTGAAAACGAAATGATAATGTCCGATCCGTGTTAGTATACGAAAAATTAGATGTCCGATATTTGAATTTCCGTGTGGATATAAAATATTTTATTAATTTATATTTAAATAGTTGTTATATATCATATATTTTAATATATATTATAAAAATATTATTATTTATCATTAAAATTATTAAATAAATATTATGAATTTTGATATTTTTTAATATTATTATAACAAATATTCAATTCAATCCGTATCTATATTCAGAAAATTAAAAAGAAATATGAATATCATTTTACCACTATTTGCTTCATATTCGCTTCGTTTCACTCCTACTCACATCACGTCGTGAATTATCTCTTGACAAAAATTAAGTGCGAACTTCATACAAATTTATACAATATAAATTTGAATTTATGATAAGCGGTAAATAAGCTAAAATTCAGTTCGTGTTTATATAAGACTTCAACCGTCTGGATTTTATGGATGATCCCATTTAGATCTCAACTTTTCATTTGAGATCCAACGGTTCACATCCGAACTTAACATGAAGCATAAAGAGTAGAACTAGTGTGTTCCTAGGAGTACCAAGCTCTTTTGTACTCTTAACACTAAAACATATCGGATTAATGTCAAACGACAAATCTAAACTGTTGAAATCTTTCTACCTTACGAGTGATGCATCTACATGTAAAAATTTAAAGTTTCGAATTAATTTAGTATAAAGTCAAATGGTCAAAAGATTTCCAAAAAATAAATGCATTAAAATTAATTTGAAAAACTTTTAATTTTGACTTCTTGATTTTATACTAAATTAATTCAAAACTTTAAAATTTTCACATGTAGACACATCACTCGTAAGGTAGAAAGATTTCAACAGTTTGAATTCATCATTCGAAGTTAATCCGATAAATTTTAAAATTAAGAGTACAAATAACTTGCACCACCCTAATTCTACTCGAAGCATAAGAACGAAAAGACAACGGGCTCGTAGGGTCTCTGAGCTCCTTAAAAAAAATTAAGTACAGTACTTTCTTAATTTTTTTTCCGAACACTACTTTAGCGTAGAGGAGTTTAAAATTTAATCCTACCTAAACTGCTAACATATGTATTAACGCTGAAAGCCAAGAAAATTAACCTGACTCCGTATTTTAAATATCCAGAAATCATTTTCCAAAAGCTTACATTAAGCATTCAAGCTATATAGTTTAGAAATAAACAGTGCAAGTTCCACAAAATTTCCAACTAACACGGTGTTCTAAAAGTCACAAAATCCGAGCAATCAGCTGTACATTTTCATTCGAGAAGATTTTAAAATAATCAGTCCCCATTAACTCGCATTATATATTTTCTTTTTTCTTTTTAAATGCTTGGCAGAGGCTGCCAAATCGCATTCTATATTTTCATAGAATAAAAGATGCTCCTTTGACAATACGTGTCTCCTCAAAACAATCCCTTCCCACAATAGGCAGTTCCTACAACAATAGAAATACTTCATAGTTCAAAATAAAATAGAATGATAGATCAAAGACCAACAGCATACAAATGTTTAAAGCATTTGAAGAATTGCATTTAAATTTGGCCAGTCTCTTATAATATTAGTAATTAACCAAGTTAATTAATTTTGTGGTGATATTTACTATTCTTTTGGTGTATTATGATTGACTCAAATTCAAAATTTCTCACTTTAAGGCTTTGGGAGCGTTTCTGCTGTGTGAATTCACTGTCATGCTTAGACTCAGCAAAAGCAGCCAGGCGCGTCAGCTCAGGCATGATCACCGATCCCAATTCAGGGCGGTCTTTTCGCCTGAGCTCAGAGCAATTGAGTGCCAATTCTACAAGTTTCTTTGCCTCATCCAACGGCCAATCTGGCACCTTTGGGTCCAGCACGTCAGCCAGATTACCCTCCTGTAGTGCAATCATGATGCTGTGGGTGAGGCCCATCGGGTCCCGGCCTGTTACCAGCTGGAGTAAGATGATGCCAAGTGCATACACATCTGATTTGGTGCCGACCATGCCAGTCTTCTGGTACTCTGGGTCTATGTAGCAGAATGTGCCTGCCATGCTCTTTCGGTTAGGACTGTATGGGTATTTGGCATGTTTTCTTAGGTACAAAGTCTCTGAATTCTGAACTAAAGTACAATGCAAGTTGCAAGCATGGAGAATGCCCTCGGTACATGCTAATATGAATCCAACCAATCCCACATTTAATATTGAATATTGGTGTTTACAGTAATTGAATCAACATAATATAAGATTTTGTGCCAGTTACATATTAAAGAACTCATTGTTTAATAGGTATAATTTATGTCTTTTAATTGGAATTAGATCCATCCACATATCAGACATATACTTTTGTTTTGTTATATTTGGGTTACCTGCGGCAGCTGTCATGCGGTAGAAAGTCGAATTGGATCCACCAGGCAGCGAAGGGATCAATCTAGCTAGACCAACATCTGAAATCTTCGCCATGAGGTTGTGATCAAGAAGTATGTTTGCGGGCTTGAGGTCCCGGTGAACAAGGGGCTCGGGGAGCTGCTGGTGGAGAAACAACAAGCCCGTTGTGATCTCAGATGCAATTTTGAAACGAAGCTGCCATGGGAGGGGAGGTGCGCCTGACTGACATGCCAAACGTTCTTCAAGACTCCCTTTGGACATGTACTCGTAAACTAGGCACCCATATTCAGGGCACGCACCCAGGAGGTGAATTATGTTTGGGTGCCTCATAGAGCTTAACACCTCCAGCTGGATGAGAGATTGTGGGTTATTAGCTTGATTGATCTCAACAAAGACTTCTATTTGGTGGGTAATTCTAGTGTGCATCCAAGTTTTAAGATCCATCACACTTAGCATACAACAGGTGGCTAAAATTTGAATTTATTTTATTAAGAGATGGGGAGAAAATGTATGCGTTAAATGAGCCTTTTGATAGTTAATGAGATTGTGATAAGAAAAAATTCTTCTATAAAAGCTGCTTAATTTTTAAACTATATTGGAAATTATTTGTCTACCCTTATAGAATCAATGGCTACTATTCAAAATATGACTCCTCAGCTCAGCCAAGCTTACTAGAGCAGAGATTCCCCTTAGGTACATTGAGATAGGTTGTACATTCAAATTTGGATGTACCCTAATATTATCCTTATTTGATACCACATATTAAGTATAAGGATCCTGAGCAGGAATTATAAATTATAAATTTAGAATTTGTGTGTAGTCCTACATTATGATTTATGCAGCACTTCTTAAGAAAATTAGAAATTTCTAGTACCAAGTATGTACCACCAAAACCTCCATATATAACAAGGTGATTAAATTGTACAAGAAAGGTATTAGAAGTCTAAACAATACAACAAGACGAAAAGAATATCATGTTAGAAAGATTGTGTTAAGATAAATAAGTTTTATTAGACTGACTGTGAAAATAATGTTACCCAAAAGATTAGGATGTTATTGGGGCAGTGTTGGAACCACCAGATGTAATGGTAAAATCTATTTCTGAGGCATAAAGGCACACCTCTTGTTGGAATTGTCTCAATCCCTGAGTTGTTGATATATCAGAACGAAGAGCCTTGATTGCAACAAGTGTGTGGTTAAGAGTTGCCTTGTACACAGGTCCATATCCACCCTCTCCTATCTTTAGCCCATCAGAGAAATAGTCGGTTGCTAGATCTATTTCATCCATGCTGTAACGGCGGTAATTGGCTTCTGATATGAAACCTTCTATAAGCTTCCTTTTCTCCCTTGTCATCGGGGTTGGCTTTCTCTGCTTTATAGGTGAAATCACCTTATCATTCTCCTCTGTCAGATGAGATAGTAAGTCTCTACTATACTTGTTGAAATCCTGTGAGAATAAAAGCATAATAAGATAAACATGCCTCCTTGACCTCCATATTGCAAAAAGTAAAAAAATATGAAGTAAATTTGTATTGATTAGAATTAAGTTCCGGACAATTGTTCTCGTCTTCTTTTACATATCTTATGTTGAACTGATGTGCTTTCTTTATAACAATCATTTTAGTCACGCACGGTACTTCCTTTAACTCTTTGCTTTTAATACTACAAATTTAGCTGGAAATATCTCTAAAACCCGTACATCAATTACCTCGGCATACTTGTCCTCAAGTGACATTTCAGTGTCCCTTTTCAGGTCATACTTCAATCGTTCCAACTCAGCATCCAAATCATCCTGCAAGATTATGAGGAAATAAATTCTCAACTAATTGTGATTTTACTAATAGTATCTACAATGTATTAAAAACATATTACTCCCACCAAGCTACCAAAATAATGTTGCCATTTTTTCAATTTAATAGAAAGGAGCAGTACTGAAAACAATTTCAATATGGAGGCTCTTTATATTGTTGGTTCAATTGAGGTTTTTGGTAAAAATAATAATTTATTGAAGCATAAAAATTTATGCTATTGCCAATAAAAGAAAATTTTAAAAATTAGTCGATCTAGTACCATACTGGTATTATTATTCTATTTTGGAAAAACCCTTACCACTGAATCTTTGAAAAGGAAGCCTGCTGCATCCTGATAGAAACTATTTCCGTGGGGACTTGAGGTGGATAGCGTGGGAGGTAGTTTTCTGCCACTATTGTTTATTAACTCACGACTGATATACTCTGCCGGTGAGGTCAGGTCAAGGCCAGCACGAGATGGGCTAGGGCATGACACGAAAGTCTCCTGGGAACGCCCACTTTCCTTGTTATCCAGCCATTTAATTTTATCACTAATTCTATCATCATAAGAAGATGCTGTTATGGATGAGTGGTCAGAAGATGACCTGGCAAAAGGACAATGAAAATTGAAGCTGTAAGAAAGAATAGTTTGAGTGGGACTAAGTGGCACTATCTGGGAATCTACAGTACTGATTTGGCATTAAATGTGCATGAACTACTGGTACTTAACCATACTGAGACTTTCATAAATTGAATTCTGCGAGTAAACTTTAGGAGGTCTCATCAGAAAAATTGAGCTGTTTCCCAAGTTAAGTACTTAACAGGTCCTCAAACTTTCAATACCAGATGGATAATGGATTATCATATCTGGCATATCAACTAAAGATCTTCCTAAGCATATAAGACATGATAAATAAAGATATACAAAAATTCTTTATAGATTTATTTTTCAAAAGGAAAAAGTTTAAAAACAACCTTGGAGTTCCTTCAATAGTTTCACGAGTGTATGGGTCACCTGCAACAGGAGAATCTACAGTCATACTTTTTGTTAGATAAAGGGCCTAGACAGATACCATAATTTCTGAAAACAATTATGCAAAAGGTAAATACAAACTTTTAACTGTCTGGAAGGAAGTGTTTGCAGTTGACTCAATCTCTCCACTCAATCTAAGGTTTTGGGTATTGGTGGAACGGTTTTGGCATGAAGCCGGCCGAACTGACACTATTTTACTGCCCTTTGCAATTACAAAGACGTAACAAAAGTCGGGTGCAGCTCTACAAACAGCAGTCGGCACATCTGGCTTCCCAAATGCTCTGTGATCCAAGAGAGAAAAACTAAATACCATATACCACCAATAAATAAATCTAGGAAAAATTTCATGTGCACTCCCAAAGTTCGTCAAAAGAATTGTGTATAATTCTCTCTATTTCCAAAGCCCCCACTCCCCACCTCCCCGAGCCACCTGTTTTATTCAACAAAATAAGAAAAAAAAAATTATCCCTGGCCTTCTCCCCAATTTATCTAGAGAAATATCATTGTACTTGCTTAGGGAAATCCCCCTTCTAGATAGCAATTACTACAGAAAGTATGGAGTAACTATAAAACAGTAAATTCTACATACTATGATAGAAAACATAAAGTAAGAAAGACCTAATAAATGCACCAGCAATAGCACCATGGCTCGGTGCCCCCACGACAAGCTTGTCAACTCCATGGTGCATCGCAAAATCCACAATCCCTTTTGCAACATCTATCTCATCCAATATTATTTCCTTGCACTGTAACTGCACACCACACACGTGAACATACAAAACAGGAAACTACAAAAAATTAGGAGAAATTGCAGAGAGCCCCTGTTATATCACTAATTTTACAAAATCAACTCCCTTTACAGAGGCAGAGCTATGTGGATTGAATGGGGGTCAAATTGACCCCCATTTTTGTTTCCAAATTTTTTGTATCTATGCATAATTTTATATATAATTTAGAATAAAATGCCATGGGTAGTGTAAAATTGACCCTCATTCACAACATAAAAATTTTATATGATTGACTCCCAGTTACGTTTGACTCTCATAATTTGAAAGTCTGGCTCCGCCCATGATCATTTACATAGTATAGAATGGGACATTTCATATCTTTTGTTTCTTTTTGTAGTTACTTAGGTGAATTTTTTTGGTAGCTATCTAGAAATTTCCTAATTCAAAAGTTACATGTCATGGGAACAGGGCTACACTTTAATTACCCCTTCTACAAAAAAGAAGGATCCTCAAATGTTTAGTAAAGAGTTTGATATCAGCTTGGTACTTAGCAGTTTCCAATGCAACAGGTAATTAGAATATAGGAGGTACAATCAGACTGACACCAAGAATAAAGGTATAGCACGTACTCCTCTGCGGCTGCAGAAACACTGAAAAGGAAGAAGAAGTTCTTTCGTCTGGAGGTCACACTGCTCTAGAAATTGTGATGCCACCTCATCATCCACATTAGATATCGGGAGATAGCCATCTATAGAGCCAATTGAATTCAAAAAATCTCATTGAGTATAATATTAATGACTGCTAAAATTGAAACATAAATCCACAGAATAAGGGGTTATTTGGAAAAAGTTTGAATATATCTGCATTTTCCGTCAACTCCATTGCTAGTACATTAGGAAGTGAATAATTCCAAGTGTAAGAACAAGGTTTCAAATTTTCCACTTAGTCCCTCCATCTTTTTTATTATTTGATAGAATAACTTTGGACAAACTTCAGAAATGTTAGTCCACCCAAAAAATAAATGAAAAACATCAAATACAAAACAAATCTCACCAAGTGTAGGAACAGAAGTAATCTTTCGGCGAATGTGTAACAGGTAGAAGATCTGGCCACGTGCCAGAAGGTGGTCCGCAGCCCATCTAAGCGCATATTGGCTATTCCTGTCACTATCTACGGCCACCGCCACCACACCATTTCCTTTACCTGTACCGCTAGTGGGGTCTCCTGCTCTTCTCATCATAACTCAAATTGCATGCGCTACATTTAGTGTTAGTGTTTTGGTTTGGTTTAATATTAGCATTGAATGTGAGGAGAGGCAGGGGATTTGAGAACGGGTAAGGATTTAAAGAAGTGGTTAGAGAAGGCATGACGGAGAGGGATTAGAGGGGTTTGGTTTGCTCAATTTAGGGTTTAGAGGTTAGAGAAAGGGAATGTTGTTGGAATCTTTTATTGAATGGGAGAGGGGTTTTAGTTAGCATTATTGACTGAACGAGAATTGGATTTTCGTTATCTTAAAAAAAAAAAATGTATTTTCGTTGTGGCAAATTTTGACTGAACGAAAGAAAATTTGTTCCTCGTTTGGCGGGTAATTTTTTTTCGAGTTCTACTTCCTAACTCGTTATAGTGCGCGCGCCGCTGCCTCAATTATATTATTTTTGAAATGCTTTCCCAATATATACACATCAGTAATTTATTTTAGTTATATCATATTTGTATTCGTTTCGTCTTGTATCTTATCTTTATTCGTATCCGTCTGATCCGTATTTAGGGGTGAGTAAATTATTCATAACTCGTGATTCGCTTATAACTAGCTCTCTAAAAACTCATTAACAACTCACTCATTATTGCTCATTAACTTAATGAGTGAGCATGGCATATTCCAACTCGCTCATAACTCGCTCATTAAGAAACTGTCACATCTAATTCTGCTACACTCAATTCCAATGTCTTAAACTAAAATTAAAATTGAATAAATAAAAAATCTCCTAACCTAAACTTATGCTCCATATCAAATTTGCTGTTTGATTTTGTTAAATTGCTTTTGGACAATTTTTTGTTAAATTATGTAATATTTAATTAGATTGAATTATGACAATTTGTTAAATTCTATAAATGAAAATTAGTTTTTGAAAATTAGATTTTTATTTCTTACCTTGCTAATAATTCGTAACTTGCTCGGTTGCTTATAAATCGCTCATTAACAATCCGCTCATTATTAACTCGCTCATACTCGCTCATTAATCAGCTCTATCCGTATTCATTCTATATCTGAAAAATTATAATAAATAAAAATACAGTTGGACCACTGTCTGATTTTGTCCCGTCAGTTTACACCCATGTGTATTGAACACGAAACAGTAAATATTTTATATGAAGTCACAAAAAATAAATATTATACACAGTCGTTTTCCTAGAACGTGTGATTAATATCAGAAAATTGATTAACAATAATACATATAAAAATAGAAAGCTTTGTGTGCCACGAAATTTTTCATGGGGGATATAGCAAATAACAAAAGTAGAAAGAGGGAAGGGTAATTTCGTCCAATATATTTCTCATGAAATTTTAATATCGATTTAGTAAATATTAAGTATTTCATGAAGAAATGTCAAAGAATTTGATATTTAGATGAGTAATTAACTTTTCACGGGTTATAGTAAATTTCTGATGGGTTTACTGGGTTTACTTGCACTCGCTTTGCCTTCCTGCAAGTGTACTTTTTTACTCTTTTCATGGGTTATAGTCAAATACTTCATTTTAAAAAAAATACTTTATTTTACATTCATGCTATCATTGCAAATTGCTATTTACGAGTATTTAGTTAGAACTTTATTTTAGTATGCAAATATAATTTAGTTAGAACTTCAACATTTAGAAAACAACAAGTCAGTAACAAGTTTTCCGAACATTATGCGTGTTATCCAACAACTCTGATCATAAAGGCTCGGCATGTTAGTAATTATCCAATAAGCGATTCGTGGTTTTGCCTTTTAACGGCAAGGAAACTGTTAGAGCGCGCTTATGAAAGGTAAAAATACAAAGAGATACAAAAAATAACAACATAACGTCTTGTTGAAATATTGTTTTTTTACTTAATTTGGTCTTTGGAATGCAACGGTTGCAAAAGTAGATAACAAACTGGAATGTAGGTTGGAGAGAAAAGGAAACATATATACCAAACTCTCCTCATGGAATTGCCATTCATGTTGGTTTAGGCTAATATCGAATAATTAATGCCAGAAAGTTACTAAACCTTACGCAAGCATTGTTTGCAACAATAACTGTTTAGCTTTGACTGATTATTGCATTACTTCCAAGTAAACAGCTCACATTAGCAGCAGCACATTCCGCTAATACTAGAAATAAGACACTAAATAGAGGCCATTGGAAATCCAAACCAAGATTACCTAGCGTTTAGTTCAGGACGAAAATAAACTATATCCATGCAAACGTCGCTGTACACAGAGAAATGGTACAAAAAAAAATGCACAATAATGCAAATCAAAGCACGAGATGCATTATTAATACTAAGCTATACAAACTCAAAAGCGTCTCTTGCTTTTCCTACCCGACAAAATACACAACATAACTGGCCATTTTTATAGCTTAGGAAAGTAAACTGACAAAAGACTACAAAAGACAGTTAATTTTATGAATTTCCACTTACCTACTAATAATGATCATGGTATTAATACCAAACATATTTAGAAAGGAACTAATAAACACACAAAAATCAAACCAGAGTGCTCGTCAGAGACAACTCGTGTATTTCAGTTAACATCCATTCCTCTCCAGTTTGACCTCCAAGCACTATTGCACGGGTCCCACCCACAACACACGTGCTATGCCCCCAGGCAAACCGGGGTGGCCGACCTGGAACGTTCAAGATCCGCCACGTCGGTTTATCCTCAGTAGGGTCCAACAAGTACAACTGCGAAGCAGAGTGAAGACCTGCCACTGACCCACCAAAAATGACAATCCTGCCGTTAGGTAGACTTACTGCCACATGGTCAAGCCTCGGTGGTGGGCCAACCCCACCAGGATTCCCTGCACCTGGCATGCCACTACCTGTTATACACCTCCAGCATGGCTCTTCCTCACTCAAATCCATTGTGAACACATCACTTGATCGAAGCCTGAGAGGCCCGCTTTTTGCCAAACCACCGAACATTAATATCTTGCGGCCATCATAGACTGACAGAGAGTGACCCAGTCTGGATGGTGGGGTCCATGAAGCAGGTATTTCTCTCCAAACAGGTTTCTCGATTGTCACGTCCAGTAAGTATGTGTCACTGAGCAGCACACCAGAGTCTGCACAACCCCCTGACACAACCAATTTTGTACCATCTACAGTGCAAGAGCTGTGCCATGACCGGGGCAGAGGCGGTGCCAGGCTGGCAATCTCTCGCCACGTAGGGTTTTGTGCGTCAAGATCTAAAATAAACACATCATTAAGCAAACCTTGTCTCCCGCACCCGCCAAAGACCACCAACCAGGATCCATTAAGGCATGAGAGTGTGTGTCCCCACCGACCAGGTGGGGCCGAGCTGACATCAACGTGCCTCCACTCGGGCTTGGTTGAATTCAAGTCCAGCACAAACGTGTCATTCATAGGCTGCATATTCACGCCTTCACCCCCAAAAAGTACAACACGGTTGCCAACTGCACACGCACTGAAGTTGCAGCGGGATGGTTCGACAGCTCCACCAACAGTAAGCTTGCGCCATGCAACTGCTTCTAGTGTTGTTAGCTCTCTGGCAAGACGACCCCAGCCAAGCCGTTTTGCACCCAGCCCAGTTTCTAAAGCGCGAGTTGTCTCGCTTCCCCAGGCATTCTGACAGACCATCCGCCAAAGATCCTCATTCTTTGTCACCTGGTACAGTCTTTCACAGACAGAACCCACTGATGCGAGATCCCTAGGGGAAAGCCTGGAGAGAATTTTCTGACACAACACCTCGTCACTCAACTGAAAGATGCTACAAAACTCACGGCAAGCAAATGAGTGGTGACCGGCCGAGACAGGTCGAATGTAGGAGCCAACAATGGGAGGTTCTTTCACACTAATGGATCCAGGTATGGAGCCCAAATCTATGTTGGCATCAATGAAGAACTGGATGCCCATGACATGGGTTATGGTCTCGTCATCGCCGTATATAGGGGTTAACTGCAGGCGGTTCATGACAGGTGAGCCATCTTTGCGGAAGTTCAAGAGATCTCCTCGGAATTCGAGCCCTTCTTCTATGCACCGTCTTATCTCAGCAACAACATTGTCATCTACTAATGGATGCCGTCTCTGTGCAAAGGGGCCTCGGCACTGTAAAAACCGGCTGCCATGGAAAATAAAATTGACAAAAAAAAATACATTAAAAATTGTATTGTGAGGAAGTGTTCGATATGAGTGAAGGCAAAAGGAAAATATGGTTTCAGCACTAGTAAAACATAACCTACTTCAGTCTTTCTACTTTTCCTTTTCTGGATGTCAGATTCATGATTATTTTCCTGAATTAGTTGAGGCTTAACAATATAGGTTCTATTGGAAAATGCCAACAGACAATGTAAACAGCTCCATTGAATATAAATCCAGTAAGCAATAACTCAGTATTGATGACGCGATCCTATCAATTAGATAAAGTTCTGGATTCAACCTTAGATCCTAAGCCCTCCACGACCCTCCACAAAAAAATAAATAAATAAATAAATTCACCCAGAAGAACACGAGAAAGATTAGTATTACAAGTCCTAACACAAAGAGGGACCTTTTTATCTTTTGTTCAGAAATTCACAGCTCAGCAACGCTTATTATAAAGTAAAAAATTGAAATAAATTGGTGGGCATATAACTAAGTACAAGCCCGGATCTATAATTCAGTTTTAATCAACCTCGTTATTTTGGTGGACCGAATGTTCAGTCAAATTAAATAGAATACTGACCAAAATCTGCTAAGTTACAAAACAGTAGATTTACACTACATTTTTGTATTAGCCATCTCTAACAAGCTTGATCAATTAGAAAAATGGTCCTACCCACAAAAAATTGATCTAAGCTAAAATCATCATTTTTTGGAGGCAAGAACTGAGTACATTCCAACTTTAAAGGTCCCTAGGCAGAGCTGACTCTTACACCCAGCTCAGCCCACATTTGCTATCTTATTTTTACTCATTTAAGAAGTCAAAACATTTCAACTAGGAGTGGCAATATCTTACCTGTGTTAACAAGGTTGTACTAGTTATGATTTCTTTACCCACAGGCAACCAAGTATTCCTTTTTTTTTTTTTCTAAGTGAACTAGGGATAGCTAAACTCGAACAGGCACCTCTAATAAAAATATAACTCTGCCGAGACTAAAACGTGTCAATTTTGATCTGTTGACCGGATCTGATCCTATAGCGGGACAAGCACAGGTCCATGTTACCAGACACCCCTAAAGGGACCGGAACCAACCAAACACAATATTAATGTCATTTTTCCAACAAAAGGAACTCAATAGTTGGAACCTTATCAATATTGTTCTCTTGCATTAACAGGACTATACACTGATGCAACCTGACCTATTGCTACCCGTTCATTAAACCTTGTGAAAAGATACAGTGATGAACAACAGAAAAGGATAATCCTCATTTTCAATTGATCTATACATGTACTTCTACCAAAGACATGACAAAACATGTACTACAAAGGACATCTTGGCTGGTCGCATGTACTGCAGTGAAATACCTTAACCTACAGTAAAAGACCCCACCATTTTAAAAGGCTAAAGGTGAAAACATGAAATAAAAGTAATTAGGATACCATTTTAAAAGGCTAAAGGTGAAAACACGAAATAAAAGTAATTAGGAATATGATCTCTCCAAGAGATCGACTACTTATACTAAACAGGCTTGCATTTTCACAGAATCATGTTTTCAGGTAGATAAACAAATTTGGAGGCACGGGCATTCAATAATCAGTCTTCTTTCTATCTTTCAAAAAGGAAGAAAAAATGTATTCATAAAGGAATTCTAGTATACAATTTATATGTTTTTTGGATTGAGTTATCTTTTATTCAGCTCCACACTAAATATTTCCTGACAGTAAGCGCAAGTCACAGACTCACAAGCCACTAATAACCCACAAAAACAATCGCAATTTCAGTTAATTAACCATAAATTTTCAACTTAGCTTATCAATTGCTGTAGTCTAGAGTAAATCCCAAACAATCTCCCACAATAAACCGGTCTCAAAGGAAAATTCATTTAACAAGGAAAAGGGTATTGCAATAGAATGGAGTAACAAATATAGACTGACCAATTTCTTCCAAGAACCTCTTCAGCCTGATACCCGGTAGCCTCCTCGAACCCGCGATTGACATAAATAATGGGAAAATCCGGCTCTAGCGCATCAGTCACAACAAACCCACAGCTAGGGTCTCGTCCAGACCCTCCACTAGGATTTGACCCGACAAGCATCCTCTCCACCGCGAAAGAAAAGGCCGCGCCTTTACCTCCCTCTCCGACCATGAACCCTAATCCTAATCCTAGTCCCTCATCTTCGTCCTCTTCTTCCTCTTCCGCTCCGCTTGGCCCCTCAGACTCACTGTCCCACTCCATGTGATAGAGAAGATTTTTATCTGAAATCCACTAACCCTAGATCCGATGAGATAGTTCTAGCTCACCCCATAGAAGAGACTGGATAAGTAGGTTCTGGATGGCGCTATTGAATTAGGTTTTGATTATTACTGTTGGCTTTTGAGAGATGGGGGTTTTAGCGAGAAACGATGGGAGAGATAAACGGGGCTACGACGTGTGACGGAGGAGGGGATTTGGTCGAGGATGGGAGAACAACTCTTACACGGATTAGGACTAGCATTAAATGCGTGAACTTTTGACTTTTCTTATTTTTGTGGATTGTGGGGTATGGGAGAACAAAATCATGAATGAATTGGACTAGTTTTAAATGCGTGAACTGTGAAAATTGTCTTTTGTTCCACAAGAGGTGAGAGGAAGGAATGAGGAGGTGTATATTTGGTTGTTATATGTTTTGATAATATGAAACGAGAAGGCAGAACTTTATCTTTTAAACAGATATTTTTTTCCTCTTCAAAATTAAAGTGTAGAAGAGCTGAAGAGGTGGCTAAAGAGAAGAGACCGTGGATGGAGAAAGGGAGTAAGGAAAGAGAAATTTTTATGAGTTTTAACCTTCCATATCCTTCTAATTCATCAAATTATAATATAATTGAGAAAAATATGATAAATCAAATAAGATGATAAAAAATATGATAACATCTGTTTTCGTTTCTTTTTATCCTCCTATTCGCTGCCCATATTTTACTTCACCTCCTGTGAATGAAATAGGAAGTTAATAATTTCTATTATCCTCTCTTTTTACCTTCATATTTCTCTTTCCCTTCCTTCGACGAAAAGTACAATCCAATACTCTTCTATCTGCCTCAATAATTCAAACAATAATTCTTAGCTATTATTTTATGTCTTGCAAGTTGCATGTATGTATGAATCGGAGTAACAGAGTAGAATTGAAAAGTAAGTCGGTGTGTTCCCTCTATGATGCGGCTCCATATATATGTATATCTCTAAGGTGTTTTCTTAACTTTCAATGGCTCACACTAGTAAAATTACGAAAAAGGAAAACGAAAGAATAATTTCAGAAGAGGGGGTTTAAAACGCATCATTGTTTTTGTGCTCTAACTATATTTTATGTTTTTATCTTTATTCTCGAAATTTAAACAGTCGATCCGAACCACTCAACCTGATATCCATATTAAAATGTGTTTATAGACCAAATTTCATATTTTTTTGAAAATTTTTACTATTATTTAAGATAAGTATAAAATCACTGTTTTTGGATGATTCAGAAACAGTGATTTTGTAACTATCTAAAAAAAATAGTAAAAAAATTTAAAAAATATAAAATTTAGTTTCTAAGTACATTTTAATATGGAAATCACGTTGAGCAATTCGGATTGATTGTTTGAGAATAAAAATAAAGACATGAGGTATAGTTGGAGCACAAAACCAATAATGCATTTTAACTAGGGGTGTAAACGGAGCGGATAATGCTAATACCATATCCGCATCCGTTTCTCAACAAGCGGATACGGATACGGATATCAAAATTGAAAACCATATCCGTCTTAAACGGATACGAATACGGAACGGATAATCCACGGATACAGATTCGAATACGAATACGGAGAGGATAATTGTCGGATATTGAGTAATTCTACTAAATTTCAAAATTTTAAATTGCCTAATTTGATTACCTAAATTGACAAAAATTTAATAGACTTTTTAAGTTTGCACAGTGATGATTATGCATGACTAATTGCTTATTGGTTCAGATAACCAATCAATTATCCTAATAGATTATATGATTTTTCTACTAAGATTCTTGGATTTAAACGAATATGTATGTTTTTTTGGGAATTTCGCAAGAGTGAAACGAATTGAAAGCTGCTGAAATATTAAATTTCGGATCCAGATATATACGGATATCCGCTCCGCTTATATCCTCACGGAATTATCCGTATCCGTATTACTTTTCCATATACTAAAATTATCCGTATCTGTATCCGCAAATATCCGTATCCGTTTAATCCGGATACGGATAATAAGCGGATTCGGAGCGGATTATCAACGGATAATCTGTATCCGTTTACACCCCTAATTTTAACTCCACTCATTTCAGAAAACATGGTAGCGGCATTATGTAACTTTCTGATTACTTCATGGCATTTATGTCAGCTGCTATCGAGTGAAATCTACGCTTGCTGCAAACAGAGGGGAAGGCCATCACACATTATTCACACGCGCACAGGAACGCACTGAGTATTATACTGTTTTGGTGTGTTAGGAATCTGTCAAAGAGGAAGTTACCCGACAGAGTTAAAAAAAAAAAACTCATTTACCATTTTATTAATTTGTACCAAATTAGCCGTACATTTAACATCTAGTATTTCATCAATTGTAGCATCAGTTCTTAACATTAAATCTACTACAGATGTAGACGTAGTTATCAAACAGAAGAAATAATTTAGAAACTAATATAATTATTCATGATATCGGAAATTAATTAAATTAATACTAAAATAAATAATTGTGCCATCATAAATTATTTATCCACTCTTATTATTATATATTCTCCCCTAATCGATAAATTTTAAGTGCAAGAATTCACCCGAGTTCTCTTGCAAATAACATTATCCATTTAAAGTTTAAACCAAGATATTCAATCAACATGCCACTGTACTAAATTATCGAACTTATACTCTGGAATGAAATCTAGCAATATATTAAGAATTAGCAGCCTGATAATTGCTGCAAAATCTGTCATCCCCTGTCACCATCCGCTTCCCTTCCTTTAATGAAGGGTTTTTGATAGACCTAAAATATATATATGTGTGTGTTCGATCAAGTTTTATCAAGAAATAATATCAAATATCTTGTATTTTTATATATAAAAAAATTACAATACACTTAGAATCAAGTTAGTGTGTTTGTTTAGTTTAAATTACAGAAAATGTAGCAAAAAAAATTGAGTGCGTCTGCATTCATCATCAGTGCATCCGCACTTAATACTTAGACGAATTCAGCACATTTTAGGACAAGCAAGAAGAGTCCGGGCTAAGTGCGGACACACTAAGGTTCCGTGCGGCCGCACTCAAAACTGCTGAGATTACAGCTGCCAATACACATTTCTTATTTAGCCATATCTTAGTCATACGAACTCTGATTTGGGTGAATCAAAACTTGACGGAACAAGGACAAAAAGATCTACAACTTTCATAAAGGAAACAAATTCAAATTCGGAATGTAGAAACCCGTACAGACACACTAACCCTGAGTGCGGCCACATCTAGCACTTAGACAAATTTGAAGATCTCAGCGTAGAACTTATAGAAAAATCCGACCTTAGTGCGGACGTAGTGACCCAGAGTGCGGACGCAACGGTACTTAGGCGATTTCAGAAAACTTTAGAACAACACAAAAATCCGAGCTAAGTGCGGATGCACGCAGTCTGCAGAAGTTAAATAAGAAAAGTCTAAACACCGTACATACGCAACAAAGCCGCACTGGGGACCGCATTTAGCCTAAAAAGGAGGTTTTTCTATTTTTTGGAATACCTGATCACGTCCAAAGGTCAAAATTAGAGTGCACATTATAGGAAAACGTGTGGAACAAGTATCTAACTGCTCCCCTTGTTCGTATGCTGGATTATTGGTTATTAAAGGGGGAGAATTCTGTTTTTTCAAAACATCCAAGAAATTTTAACAAAATAAGAATCATTGATTTGAAATCTACAAAATACAAGGCACAAAAACGTTTGCTCCACCGATCCGTTAGATCAGTAGATTCATTTTATGATTCATCTATACAATCTTAACCACAGTAATCAATTGTAAATAGCTCCACCAATCCGCATAGCCGGTGGAGCAAACATATTTGTGCCTCCACCGATCCTCGGTGATAAGGACCGTCCGATCAGAATTCGTGCTAAACCGGCTCGAGGTGAAATGTAAGAAATCCCTTAATATGCGTGTTAAAGCAGATCGGACGGTCTGAAACTAAACTCAAAATTTGAGTTAACTCGGGTGATATGAATTCGTAAAATGACGGGGACAATCAGTAAAACCCTCGTAACATTTGGGAACGAAGAAGCAGCGGTACAAGAGAAGATTTGTCGCTATTTGGAAGAGCTGAAATAATCAGAATCTAAATTTGGCAGGACGAAGCATTGATCTCTTTTCATATTTTGGTTTATTCCTATCTCCAAATACGCCGAGAATTGCTTGCGCTGTTGCTCCCGTAACAAGGCGACGCTGATGGCAGCTGGAGCAACTGGCGAATTTTCCAGTGGCGAATCCATGTGCTTCTCTATCCCTCGGAGCGTTATTCTCCAGTAATCTATCTCTGTCTCTCTCTCTCAGTTATACATACACACTCGAACATCAACACCAGCATGCACTTACTCTGACACACACAGGCAATGAGCACACTCCGCCGCAGTCATTAGATTCAATTACTAGAAAACTAAAATCAACCGGATCACCATTGATTTAGGTTGAACCTGCCAATAAATTGAGCCAATTAGTCAATTGCCAGTATCATGAAGTAATTGGGAAATTTGAAGTTATCTGTAGAGAAAGACATATTAGATGGTAGAAGGTAAAAAATATATCACTTGAGGGAAATTCAGAAATTCAAAAGAAACAAATAATAATTTTTATCGATTAAAAATTCTTCATATTCAGTTAGTCCTTGCATTGTTCTCTAGTAAGATCTAATCTATATATGGAATTTTACACCTTTTAGGTTGTCATCCCCAGTTCTTGAAACCCTAGAAGCTACCCCATACACTCTGCCAGAATCATCCCCTCTCTCCATCAAATCTCTTCTTCAATCACTCCTGTCATTAAATTCTGCTTCCTGTTCCAATTCCAATAAAGAACAAATTAAAAACTTCTTTCTTTGCTTGGCCACCATTGCATCAGCATCTGATTTGAGAGAATCACCAACCCTATGCTGGATCACTACAGATCTCATCTTGTCTGCGAAATCAGCATTACAGCACTTTTGTGAGGCAGGTTTGTATGGGTCCGTGGGTGAGATGGTTGCTGATTTGTTTGGGGAGATTATACCTGATCTAAAGAGGGTTATAAAGGAAATGTGTGTTGATACAGAGAATGAAGGAGAACTAGTGTCAGCCAATGTACCTGTTGGCTATTCCATCGTGGCAGCACATCAATTTAGATGGATGGTTTCTCAGGTTTGTTTCTATAATTCTCGTGAAATCAATTGGATCCGATTGTATGTTCTATTTTTAACAGTATGTTTCTGTTACGACCTTCAGGTGGGCTATCCTCTGCTAGGAAAATTCTGTTGGCTAGTTATACCATGTGCGCTGACAGCGTTGGATCACTGGTCTCCTGAGGTGAAGGTACCGTTATACTTGTACCAAATTTTGTTGTAAATTTAGAAGATCTAACCATGAAATTACAGAACAAACCTCAATTTTTTATTATTCGAGTGAAGGATTTTGGAGTTAAAACAAATAGCCACTATAGGATTCTAAAATTAAAGCGACAAATTGCTCTTCTATGGCCTTGATTTAGGATGTCGAATTTCTATTTCTTAATGAAGTAAAGTGTTTTGCAAACAATAACATGAGGTTTTTGGCATATAGACTACCGTGGACAGTGGCTGAGCTTGAGCTTGATAAATGGGGGGGGGGGGGTCCAACACAACTGTAAAATGTTTTTGCAGGGGATGGACTACTAGTTTTGTAGCTGAATTATATGATAATTTTTTAAATACTTGACAAAATAAAGCTCCGCCCTGACTGTAGAGGGTTTTTTTGTACTTCTTTCCTTGTAAGCTATAATTTGCCAAAGCAGAAGCCATTACAGAGCTGTTCACAGGTGGAGTAGCTTATGTACTGGTTCAGCAGAAGATGTGACTGAAGTCATGAAATCATTATTCCCATGTCTTTTCTTATTCTCCTAAATGAATTCAGTTTGGTGTTCCAATATTTATGAATAGGCACAAGGGATGGTGACCTTCCTTCACATAGCAAATAACGTGAGCACTACTGAGTTGAGCTGGTATGAGGAGGCGATACTTGATGCATGCTGTCGCAATATACCTTCTAGTGATGAACTCTGGTACCATGTGGTTGAGGTGTCTGTTCTTCTGCTGACACACACTCAGAAAAGCAATCCACGTAGCCCTTGGTATCCCTTCTGATATTCTTGGTTCTCTTTTCATAGACTTCAATTCTTTGTCAGCATCAAGAAAAGATGTATGAAAAGGGATAGCTTTGGAGGTCCCTTATTATCCTTTTACCAGTCGAATTGTGATAGCAGAACAAACGAGACAATGTGGTTTTGATATTGATATTTTCTTTTTTTGGTTCAATTGGGCCTTTTTGTTGGATGATGCTTTTGTCACATACATGCTTCTGTGTCAGTACTGGAAGTTTCAACCTGGGATTTCTGTCTGAGACCTCAGAAGCAGTTGCAGTAAGGAACTGGTATAACCTGCGTATCATAGGAAATACTGACTTGTTACTGGCTAACTCTTTATTTACTGATCTTCAGTCTTATACATTACATGTATGCAATTATCCGTACGTAACTACATGGGGTACCTGGCTTTGTGATGATGCTTTGTCAGAAAGAGAAGTGCAATCCTACATAAACTGTATAGCCAATCAGAAGTCTATCCTTTTAATGCAACGTGCATGAATCATTTGATTAATATTTAATTCTTATTTACTAATTTTTAAGGTTTGATCGCATGCTTAGCGAGATGCTTGGCCACCTGGAACGACAACCTTTCAACAAAGAACGCCGCGATGCATGGCTCTCTCTCATAGAACCTGTTTTTGATGCAATGGGGCTGTTTGTAGTGGCCCATTTCAGACGCCTTTTCTCTCTATTCTTTCAATGGATGCATGCTGATGATGATCAAACTGTTACTTTGGTAAAATATAATTGGCAATTTCTCAAAGCATTTCAGTGTTGGGCTTGGTATCTCACTGACAGAAGGGTCTTAATATCTTGACCAGAAATCTGAAATCCACACAAAGTTGATCAAGCCTGAAAATCTCAAAATCAACATATATTGATGTCTATAAATCTTACCAAATATATATATGTTTTAAGTACAATATCATCTTTTCTTTTTTAAAAAAAAATTGAGTTGAGTTGCATAACATAGAATGGAAACTATGAACTAAACGCACAATATGTTGTATGTCTTATCAGGTTTTGGAACGGTTGAATGCAATTATTAAACTAACATGGATTCGAAAATCACCACACACTGAAAGGTTGGGTGCATCTGTTTATTATTCAAAATTGTGAAATTTTTAAAATTTTATTTTTATGTTTCTTTAATTCTGATAAAAGTTGTTCATCACGTGACTAACATCTTGATTGAATTTTCTTTTTATTTTTCTAAAGGTTAGTAGACGAGCTAGTTCTTATCTACAAGGAATCAGCAGCGAGAAAGAATCGCGAACTTCTCCGGAGTAGCATTTTACAATTGTTGTCTTTGCTTCAAAGGTACCCAAAATAAAAAATGTTCTTTTGTTAGATAAGAACTTCTCATTTCTTCAAAAATTTTTTTGGATAAGATAGCTGTCCCAACTTTTTATGAGAAAGATAGCTGCCCCAACTTAATCCAAGAAATTTTAATTTAGGTCCAGTACTGACTGTACTGTTGTTAAAATTCATCTTTGAGTTATCTTAATGCTAACTCGTGTAAAACATAAAGATGTGGCAAAGAATACCGAAACACATGTTACCACTAACTATTTCTAATTTCTATCCAGTAGCAATCTAGTTAGTTTAAGATATGTTTCACATACCATATTTCATTGGTGATCTTTCTGATTTCATATTTACATTTTCTACTTTTCCTACAGATGTAAAGGAGCGCAGTTTGAGAGCACATGGGAAAAACACACTCATGATCCTGACCTGGTGATGCTGATGTCTTCTTTTAACCAACACCAAATGCAGATAATGGGATCATAGCTTTCTTCTTCTTCTTCAGGTCTTGACTGATGCCTTTTCATGTGAACTAGCATTTCATTACCATGCACCATTTATATGGTTGTTTATTCAAATTTTTTATGTTTGATAGTTACTGATGAAGCTTTGTAACCAGTACTCTGTGCATACAGTGTTGCACCATGTTTTGAAGTCTTATGAAGTTATGATACGTTTTATATATATTTGCATTGTATAATTTCTAGCAATATTATTACTTTTAGTTGTTACAAAATCTAGTTCAATAATAATATAATACCGTGATACCCAATTCCAGGAGTGCGTATCCTCTGAGATATCTCATATTTTGCGTGACTGATGTGTCCAGTGCTTATTCGGGGATAGCGCAGGGGGCCAGTATTATTTGAGCTTTGAGATTCGTGCAGAATGTATTTGAATGGTTGAGATTTTCTAAAAAGTCACGCAAAATATGAGATATCTCAGCGGATGCTAATTCCAATTCCAGTAGGCATCAACTACTGGACTTGTACCTTACATAGTTACATGTCAGGTTTTGTAATATGGTACGCTGCACTGCCTTGTAAAGTAGAAGCCAAGATCACATTACATCTCAGTAGCTAATCATGCTAACTTCTAATTAATCCCCAATAATTCTAACTGTAGTATGGAAGGATTTTGTAACCAAAAGTTAGCCCAATATGGAATACAACAGTTTTTGTTCCAGTTTTCTATTAGGTTGAATGAAACCAAAATATAGGCTGGAATTTTAATGGATTTGACAACCTTGGTTGCAAACTGAAATCACTGGAAACACAATGTTCAACTCTTTTACCGATGGATGGTTGGGCCAGTGAGGGAACAAACAATACCTTTTAGGTGGGGGTAATTTTTTTACTATTTGTAGCATATAGTTTTGTGAAAAATAACTTCAAGGCACCAGGCCACCTGCCATACGATTCTGGCAAAAGCTCATTTAGATCCATTGACCCAAGGTTTATTATTGCTCCCCCATCTGACTGAATCAATGCATATCATATTGCTTTCATAAAGGTGCAGTCTACTTGGGTAGGTTCCTTTTAACTTAGAGCAGATATCACTTGCAGATCCACTCTAAAGGGGAACTGAAGTATTCTTCTTGAAGCAAAGGGAACCAGCTGGTAACTCCCATCAAAACTGAAATATTATTCTTGGATCAAAGGAAAAATCACATCATCCAACATCTCTGCTTCTTTCTATACAGAACCATAAACTACCTCCATTCTCCAACTCCTTATATTACCTTTGTCCAGAAAGTACAAAAGTATAACAACTCTGTAAAATAAGACTTCTATGTAGTGTTAAGAGCACATGTCTTCAGATAGCAGTACTGCAAACAAGGATGGCACAAAGCAGTACCAAGGAGGGGGGGTGGGGGGTGGTGAGGCACAGGCCATAGGGCCAGTACACAGCTGAGATCAGAGTCTGAAGGTGTAAGGAAAAGTGGTGGCTTGGTGCCTTCAACACAGCTGAGCAAGCTGCATTTGAATATGACATAGCTGTGCGTGCTTTGTGGAGCCACAAAGCATGGACCAACTTCCCCTCCCTTTCGGCCATTCCACACGGGCATGTGGTGCCAGGTCATGGCTTCGTGGGCCATTGTTGATGATGTCTACTGCATTACCTGTGTTGAATGCATTTGTCTTGCACAACCTCATATATCTTACTTCTCATTCATACAACTGCCATGTTGCAAGCTGTACTTTTCACACTGTTTTTCTATGGTAAAACCAGGGAGGTTCAATCCCTGCTGCAATTCCATTTCCAGCTGGTGCAATGCATGTGCATGCTTACCCTGGTTGAAGCACTACAAGTGCAGACCCTTCTTGCCTCTTTCCATAAACACAGCCCAGACAAGTGCAACTACAACTCGGGGGTCAAGTGGCATTGTTTGGAGCACATCCAAAGTTGGTACCAGCAAATTAGGATTTCTTTTGTACCAAGCCTCTAAAGACAGGGCAACTACAAGATATGAACAAGGTGAAAGATCTTGATTGGTTTCCTAATGGTCCCACTGGGACAGCTTTGTGATACAATTCCGCACCTCATGCGGATCTCATCAATTCTCATTCTTCTTATTTGCAGAAGGCCTGATTTTTGATCTCATATTTGTATTCTCTCCGTATAAATTTATGCATAGCAAGAAAAATTAATTGGTATCACCAGCACAACAGCAGCTTATCCTGTACTTCACTTTTTGTGTAATATATGCCTAAAAGGGCCTTTCTACCAAAGAAAAAACGCTTAGGATGTATGTGATATAATAATGTGACATTTTCAAATAGTTACTTGTGGTCGTAGATTTTTGTTTTTTTTTTTCTATTTAGTATTGATCAAACATTTGAATAGAAAGATGTTTTCTGTACATCTTTTTTTTGGTTGAAAAATTTACAATATCAGGGGCGGTGTCAGGAAGTGTGATAGTATGAGTTAATTTTTGCGTGGGCCATAATTTTATAATTACATGAACAAGTATATTTTTGTATTTTTTTTTTTGAAAAGTAACCCAAGTATATTTTTATTCCCAAAATTTTTATTAATCGAAATTAAATAAAAAAAATATCGAAAAGAGGAGAAATTTCAGAAAATTTTAAAATCTATGTAGAATGGGTTAAATTATCCTGTCTCTACGGACGGGACAATTTATTCCGTCCTAAATCAAAATTCCGTCTACTTAATTAACTAAACCAAACTAAATAATAAATAAATAAAAAATAAAAAAATAAAGACCAGAGACGAGACATATTTTTCCATCCCTCGAGACATATTTTTCCATCCCTGGAGCTGGTAAACACATCGGTCAATTATGAAGAGCAAATTAATCTTTGCGGGAGTACATTTGATGCGGTGAATTAATTTTTTCGGTACATCATATGCATACGGCAAATGTGGGTCCTACCACTTTCTTTAATTGAATGAATCTAAAAGTTCAAGAGGCTTTGACTAAAAAAAAACTTAGTTTGAGTTAGTTAATAGTTAATACATGATTATCATTAGCAGGCACACAATAAATTGTCCCGTCCGTAGGGACGGAATAGATGAACCCGTTCGACTTATATTTCGAAAATTTTCAGATTCTCTCATGTTTTAAAAAAAAAATTATTTAATTTCGATTAACAAAAATTTCGTTTTTTATGCTAGGGGTGGCACTTTGGGATTTGCCTATGACAACATCTGAATAAGAATTAATGGTTGATTTTTTAACGGTTTGGTATTTATTTAAAGGTATATAATAAACAATTAAGTATGCATAAAGTCATTCTATTTCTTTTTAGGTTCTATAAAAGGCAAGTTATATGCGAATGGATTTTCTATATTGGTCGAATAAGTCTAAATTTTTTTTTTCGTCAAGTGTTTCTTGTATTGTAGAGTCAACATTTTGTATTGTATAGTAATTGGTCTGCCATAGAAAGACTACGTGTTAAAATTATCACTTTTTTTTACTTTACTGATGTCAATTGTGACTTTGCAGGATTTGCATATTTTATAATTTCAAAAACTATTTATTTTGTTGACCTTGTCATTAAAATATTTGGCTCTTGACAATTTTTTATTGATTAAATAGTAAAAGTAGCACGATACAATTAATACTATTTTGTTTCTTTATTTTGATTATATAATATATAGTATAAAGAGAATAGATTATGTATGGCTTCTTAAATATACGAATTGTACTTGTGTTGTTGGGATCCTCAGCGATTCTTCGCTAATTAACAGTGCCCTACGATTCCTGCTTTTTCAAATCCAACCGTTCAATTGTTTCGAGATTCGTGCAACGAAAAATCAGTTGCTTTGAGATACGTGCACGAAATTATTGGATGATCAGATTTGGAAAAGCAGAAATTTTAGAGTTTCTGTTCACCCTTTTAGAATCGCAGCAGATGTGAATCCATGTTGTTGTTGTTTGAACAAAATAACATATTTCACCTACTATAGTTACATTGTAATTAAATAATGCTTTATATTCTTTATTATAAAACACGTTGTACGAAAATAAATTTATAAATAGTATTGAAAGCAACGTGCTTTGGTCTAATGAAGATTTGCATATGTTAAGTCGGCTACCTATGGGCCATTGCAAGTAGTTTATGTAGACTGTAATCAACTGATCTATAATTTATGGAGACAAATCTGCTGAAATCTTCGGAGATTTCAGGAATCCTGAAATTCTCAATCGAATCGTCTATATTTTTCGAGATTAGTGCATAAAAATCGGTCTGCTTTGAGATTTGTGTATAAAAAAATCTTAGATGGTTAGATTTGGAATTTCAGGGTCCTGAAATCCTTAGGAATTTCAGCAGATTTGATTCCATAATTTATAGCTGAGATATACATAGCACATTAAATGCTTGCAGGTTGTAGTAATCAATCCATATTTTCGAATTAAACAATGACAATCACTAGACCATATAAGATTCATGTTCATTAATCTTTACGTAGGTTCGCTGAATCTGAACAGAAATTTATTATCGGTGCATTTAATTTCCCTCTCCGATGAGGTCAGGAGAGGGGAGACAAAAATATATTATTGTACCACCCGGTCCACCCCTACTGTCCAAAATCCCACTAACCATCTGTTATTTCTCAACTAAAAAAAATATTGCAATTGTACTTGGCTATTACAAGACTTATATGTGATATAAATATACATTGAATATTAGACTGTCAAATATCTAATTAGACCCGTTATGAAGTGATGAAATTAAGTACTATTTATCGGGTTCAATATGTGTCATGAGAAGTGGGGCCTTTAATGTGTAGAATGCGTATTAGTAACTTTATAATTTAGTGATGGTCTAAATTATATAAAGTTTATAAATAATACAATTATGCTATTGGTTCCTGGAGAACACAATTAAATAACAACATTCGATAAATAAGTTAAATATTCAATAAGACAAGTTCTGAATTCAGACCCGCTAAGAATCCAATACAAAAATATGATACAGATCCAATAAGAGAAACAAAATTAATTAATTAATTAATTAATTAATGCCAGGGAGAGGTGCCCATTCATGACAATATTCATTACCATATTTTTTTGGAATTAATGATTTTTGCTCTCTCTCTATTTCTTATTCTGACCCTCTCTCTCCCATGGGGGCGTTGGTTTTATCTCCATTACAAAAACATAAAATTTGATATATTAAGAATATCTCCATTCTTATATAATGCACGTAGTTGTCCTGATTTGTCAATGGCTAAGATTAAAAGATGAATTTTCAGATTTAATATCAGCCCTCCAATCACATAATCTGTCTTCTTTTGATTAAATAAATATATTTTATGTGTAGAAGTTTAAATTTAGTTAAAAATATACTCGCCACACATACTGCTATATAGTTTATCACAATTAATAATGAATCTCTAGCGATATGTTTCATTATTCCTCCTTAAATCTATTTTTGATTTATGTAATTAAATTATTTCCTTATTTATTCATTTTCTCTTATTCATGCATTTATAGCATATCTTATGAAATAAATAGATCCATTGAACCTGTAAGTTCTAAAAATATTGCATAGAGAATGAAAATTTTCAAGAAAAAATATATATAATTTTATGAAAAAAAATCTATTTGTGTGAGTTGCTGATGTTGGTTGGGAGTGTTCGTTTCGTCGCTGATGTCGCCATTATTGTGTTGTGCCGGGGGATTTGACAAATCCTGCTGCTGGCTGGAGATATCAATAACATGCTCCATGCTGCAAGAATACTATATATCAATTGCACTTTGGTGCTAATTGAACAGGGCAGTAATTGAACAGATCACACCATGTTCAAAAAATAAAATGAAGGAGCACCTGCTAATTATTTCCAGGTTGTAAGAAGCGGCTTCCATCGGTTTGGGTTGAGAATGGCTCACGATGATTTAATTTAATAGTGTCCAAGGTAGAAATGTTCACAATGATTTTACCTCCCCTGGACTATTTATACTGTTGGAGGACGATATATATTTCCACGGGCACGATACTATTTGTGTGCATTTTTATAAATATTGTTCGTTTTTTTATTTTTTAATTAATATACTTTTTTGTATTTGTTTGTTTATTTTTATAAATGTTACACCATATTGAAGATGATCACACTGACAATGATACTTCAAGAACTTTTTTCATATTATATTTGATCTATTTTTTTCATTTGTTATTTCTTTTATTGTTATCTATTATTTGAATTCTGTTTTTTTTTTCGTGTGTGCCTTTTATTTTTATTTAATATTTTTTTCTTAATTTTGTGTGAATGTCAAACAAAAATATATCTTCATATTATATCAATTTTATAATATATTTCCGTTGCAATGCACAGCACAATACTAGTAATAAGAAAAGAGAGATTGAGATATTAAAGGAAAGGGTTTGTTGGTAAAGAACTTGTGATTCGGGTGTTCTTCTTATGAAGAACGGAGTGTTACCATTGCCGTCTCTTTTGATCTCTCCATCGGACTTGAGAGGGATTACTTGAAAATCTAAAGGCTTCCGGTAATCAACGGTGATTGTGTCTCTCTGGAAGATCATGGCTTTGGATCAAGGTAATTTTAAATTTTAAATTAGAGTTCGCTAGAAGATCATAGAAAATTTAGAGTTTACGAATTGCGGTATGGTTTTGCATAAAATAAATCCTATCAGTTAGCTTATACATGCCTTAAGAAGCAAATATTTGATTTTTTTATATTCCATACTAACAAGTTCAATTTAAGAATAAATTGATGATGTCCGGAAAGTTGAAGTCGGAATATAATATATAAATTTATAAAAAATGTCAATAGTCGTATAAATTAACGGGTTGAGTTTAATTAGAAGAGATGGTATGAATTATAATTTAATTTAAATATGACATTAACATATCATTAAAATTAATGGAGTACATATAACATGTCAGCAAATCTGATGGATTATTAACGCCTCAATAAATTAAATCAAATTCAATAATTCAGGGTTGATTGAATAAAAAAAGTTACGAATTGAACCAAATTTAGTTTCGAAATTAAAATCAAACTCTTCTCTAAATTAAAAGATATGCTTTTGTACTTAATTTCTACTCTCTTGGCCATTTTTCATGACTAGAACTAGGGGTGTAAACGGAGCGGAGTCGGAGCGGATAATATTAATACCGTATCCGTATCCATTTTTCAACGAGCGGATACAGATACGGATAGTAAACAAATATCAAAATTTAAAACCATATCTGTCTCAAACGGATACGGATATTGATTCAAATATGAATATGGAGCAGATAATTATCGGATATTGAGTGATTCTACTAAATTTCATAATTTTAAATTGCCTAATTTGATTATCTAAATTGACAAAAATTTAATGGACTTTTTAGTTTGCACAGTGACAATTATGCATAACTAATTACTTATTGGTTCAGAGAACCAATCCATTATTCTAATAGATTATATAATTTTCCTACTAAATTTTTTGAATTTAAACAAATATGTATGTTTTTTTGAGAACTTCGCAAATGTAAAATTAATTAAAAATTGTTGAAAAATTAAATTTTGAATCCGGTATATCCGCTCCGTTTATATCCTCACGGATATATACCGAGCGCAATATTATTAGATTTCATCTCCAGATCAGATTAATTATCTGAATTCTGAAACTTCCTGTATCGGGCATTTCACGACAATAAACATAAAAATAAAAATAAAATTGGAAGGCCAAGATAGCACCGACAATAATGCAGATTTTTGTGTGGCTATCCAAAATTTAATAATAGACAGTTTGGTCAAGCAAGGATGGGTCCTACTGAGCATTTGAGACAGTTGATTATCTATTCAACAACTGCCATTTCCCAACTTCCTAGCTCGCATCTACTGTCATATGCATTATCATGCTCTCAACTACAGACATGGCCTTTGTGCGCTATTCTAATTAAACAAGAGATTCAATTTGTTATGGAAGAGTTTCATGGTTGTGGGATTCACATCCGCTTCGATTCTAAAAAGGTGAATAGTAACCGTAAAATCTCTGCTTTTCTAAATCTAACTGTCTAATAATTTTGTGCACGTATCTCAAAGCAGCTGATTTTTCCTTGCACGAATCTCGAAACAATTCAACAGTTGGATTTAGAAAAACATGAATTGTAAGTCACTGTTCATGAGTTAAGAATCGCAGCAGATTCGGATCCATGGTTGTGATTTCTATTTTCCGGAAAAAGAAAAAGGTGTAACTGAATTTTTAGAGTTGAGACTACCACTATTTTTACTTTTATTTCACAAATTTTAAACCAGTTGTAATTTTAATTTTATTTAGTACTCAGCTCATCAATTAATACTAGTTGGGCATTCAGATATGTTTTTCGTATCTGTAGAAACTTTGTATTATTAATAAAGAACAAGTTAGAAACTTTCTATCTTATATTTAAATAAATAAAATAAGAATATATGCTTTTTTTCCCCATGCGATGGAGACATGTGGCTTCAACAGGCAGATGACCTTCAAATATCTTGAAGTCATAGCTTTCAAGAGATGTACAGACTAAAATATGAAATAACATTTTTTATCATCTCCCACATGCCTTGGTGGGTTGCCTCAATAAGGAGTTCCAGATTTGTTTCTTTATGTGTCTCTTCTTATCATCTTGCCACATCTTAACTACTTATATAAAGAAAATAAACTAATTTTCATTTCGTCTGAACAGCCTGTCAACCTCTGCATGCATGTGTGCAAAGTGCCTAGTCTTATCCAATTATTCAAATCTTGCTAGATATATAGATACACTTGAGATCTCTCGTATGATATGTTCTTCTTGAGCAATACTATAGCTGGATATGCATAATAATGCCTAATTAAAGATTGGAGGAAGATTTCTATTTGGTATTTACTTGGAGTTAATTATGAGGTGAGGAAGAAGTACGAGGACTTGGAGAATTCTGGCAAGAAATGCTCAACAAGCAGGTAAATCATCATCTTCTGATACTTTTCCATTCAGCAGCTACTAATGTTCAATTTTTCCCTTCCTGAATTCTTTTTACGCTTTTAGAGTTGAGTTTGTAGATTATTTGCCACCGAACCTTTTCACGGTATAAAGTTTTTTTCTTTTGTTATATTTTCAATGACTTTCAGTTTCCAGAGGAATGAGATTAAGCTGCATGCACTTCAGAAACTCTCAGTTTAATTAACAAGCTGAGAGAAATCCACATTAGGATATTTAATTTGGCAAGTACCGCTGTTCAAATTTGTTGACGGAGTTGTCATCCAATGGCAAACACCAAGCTGGGGAACGGAGAGTCATTTCGAAGAACTATAATGAAACAAGAAAAGATCTTTAAATATCAGGTACTACAACCTTCAAAGTTAATAGACCATCATGTTCATGTACCTGTATGTATGGCCTGTATATGCTGCTGGTATCTCCAGGGGTAGTAGACTGGTATATGGTTGCCAAAAGGAATTGAATTTGTTTAATGAAATTAATTGGACTTGCATACAGCTCTGTTTAGCTTCACTGCTTGTTTCTTAAAATCTGAACTTTTTGTAAATATACAAGAAGAAACATAACAGTTCTTATTTTAATCACAAAATTGTAGGTGCATGAGCTACATCGCCTGTATCGAATGCAAAAATCACTAATGAAAGAGTTAAATCAACTGGACCAAAATTTCAACTCATACTTTGACTGTCATCAGAGAATGGAGCAGGATAAAGAGATTTCAGGTTCTAACTATAGAACCAGTGCATCAGTCTCTGGTACCAGTAGATACAAACAGTATTACGATATCCATAGTGATGGTGAGAGTGATGATATTAATCTGGGCCTCACACTAGGATTTGGTATTGGATTAAGACCCAAAAGAGAGAAGAATTAATGATACCAAATCAAACTCAGCTGGTGTGGCTCGGCTTTATAGGGCCTTGAGTTAGAGCAAGAAATCAAGTTCTATTCTTTTCTCTTTTCTTTCTTGTTTCACTGTTTTTTTTTTTTTTTTTTTTGGTGTCAAATACATGCTTATGCAACTTAAGCGTTCAGGTCTTGTGAACTATATTTCACAGGTCAATTGAAAACTCAATTGTACTTCAGTCTTCGTAGTACAAAATCAAAATTCTATAAAAAAAACAAATCCTTCTATTTTGTTTTACATCTGAAGGAACACATACACGTGGAAGCCTATAAATGTTGGAGTTTTTATTGTATAACATCAACAGACAGAAAAACTTACTGTTGCATTGCAATAAACTTCAAGTGTTTTTCAACCTCATGATTATATAGAAAAACAGAAACTTCATGTTTTCCTCCAAGCCTGCATCACCTGTCTCCAGAATAAGACCGTAATCTTTATTTTGATTTATTAACCCTGAAACACAACTCAGTTCAAATTTAATTAAAATTAGCTCGTCACTTGTGTGCTTTATTAGTGAATTTATCTCACACTCAACTAGTTTAATTAAACTTATGACTAAAATGATAATTCTCCTCTTGTTAACATGAGATAAATTAAATATTGAGACATTATATTGCATGGTTTCTCTTGGAATAACTCTTCACGAGAAAGTAACCCTTTTCTTCTCCAATGATGATACAGAATTAGAAGCACGCAGATCCTCCATTATACAGGATATCTCATTAACCTTCTCCATATCCTTCTCTTTCACCAAAAAACCCTCTAAGACCTTGAAAGCTCTCTCAGACGGGGCACGAGCCCTCTCAACCACATCCTTGAAGCACCGATAAGCCTCATGTACTGCACCTCTACAACACAAGGCAGTTACCAACAAATCCAGTGCGTGCACGTGTGGGCAACACCCTTTGCTGACCAAGTAATCCCACATCTTGAGACCCAAATCTGGGCGTCCATTCTCGCAAAATGTTTTCATGAGAAGCATTATTGTTCTGGTTCTTGGCAAGAAGTCGGTTTGAACCATCTTCTGGTACAGCTTCCAGATTCCATCCAGATCATTGGTTCTCTTTAACCCACAAAATATTGTGTTATAACTCACATCATCTGCATCAATTTTTTTCAACTCCATCTCTTCCATGACCTCCACTGCTGACCTCATATCACTAGCTCTCACGTAAGCCCCCATCAATGCATTATAAACTCCTTTGTCAGGGGTCAATCCTCTTTCACTCAATTCATCAAACAGTTTACGTGCAGCCAGTGGGTTCTTCACAAGTCCAGCTCCATGTATCAAAGTGGTCACAGTTTTGATAGTAATCTCACAATTTTCTCTACTACTCATTTCCTCAAACAGCTGAAGTGCATCACCAAATCGCAACTTCTTACAGTATGCATCAATTCTGACACAGTACGTGACAGAATCTGGCTCAAAGCCACGTGCAACCAATTCATGGTAGAATGTATCCAGTGCATCAACATCGCCTGATTCCTTAAACCCCAACAAGAGAGTATTTATAGGAAGTGGTGAAAAAGGAAATTTACTGTAGAGGCGCAGATATGCGGCACGTGCTTCAGTGACACGGCCTCGAATGCAAAATGATCGAAGCAAGGACGAAAACTCTTCAGGCCCGAAACATATGCCTCCACGTGCCCAAATTTTCTCGGCACGTGCAAAGAGGTTTAGAGTGGAGGGGAAATCGAGCTTGGGATTGGAGAGGAGGATAGAGAGGGCACGAGGGGAGAGGAGGGAAGGGCGAGATAGGGAGAGGTAGGATAGAAGATGGAGAGAGGAGGGGAGGCGGTGAGAGCGGGAGAGGGAATGAAGCGTGAGGCAGAGGGAGTGGGAAAGAGAAGGGAGGTGGGCCGCTGGGAGAGCTATAAGGGAGTAGAGAAACAGGTGTAGTGAATGGAACGAAGGGGAATGAGAGAGGAGGAGGCGCGAGAGGAGAGAGGGGAGGAGGGAAGGGGAACTGGAGAGGAGGGAAGGGGGAAGGAGAGAATGAAGCAGGGGACGAAGAGGGAGGGAAGAGGAGTGGGTTGTTATGAGTTTAGCGATTTGGTCGAGGGAAGGTGGAGGAAAGGTAGGGGAGGGGAGGGAAGCTGCCTGGAGGGTTTTGGAGAGGTTTTTTGTGGGCGTCATTTTCCATGGGTTTTGAGTAAGGGGAGGCGGAGTGACGAAGACTCGGTGAGTTGTCGATCCGAACAAGAAGAACTGAGATGAACGGGAGAGTCCATATTTTCCGTTGAATTACTGGTGTGGGTATCGCTGTGGCAAACTGCTGGTGGCGGCAGATCCATTACCAGTTTGTCACTGAATCACTGTCCTTTCATATTTGTTGATCCGCATAAACCATGAATCCGACTCTGCTGCTTTTTTGAGAGGAAAGCAGGACCTGCTTTTCCAATTTTAACTATTCAAATTTGTGTATGAAAAACTTTTTTTTATCGAAATACGTGAATAGAAAATTTTGAATAGTTGAGATTAGAAAAACAGAATTCTACTTTTTTCTTAAAAAAACAGCAGAGTCGGATCCATAAACCATCTAGTTAACTAATTAGAGCAAAGGGTGTGATGTGCTCATCTAAAAGTCTAACGGATTGGTTTCAAATAACGAATTCAAATCATTGAAATCAATCTACTTCATGAGTGATGCATGTACATATAAAATTTTAAAAGTTTCGAATTCATTTAGTACAATATCAAGCGATAAAAAAAAAATGAAAACATAAAATAACTTATAAAATAAGTTATAAAAGATTCATACTTTTGACCGCTTAATCTGATGCATTGGAGAATATATTGACACACATTAATACAGTTTCCATGTACAATTTTCTTAAACAATCCTTCAAAATATAAACATTTGTTTGATTGACCCTTAAACAAAGTATAGTTACAGAATACAAAGAAAAACTTGGAGTAAGAGAGTGATAGAATATTATGTTATTGTGTTTTTGTACTCCAGCAGAAACGCTGCATGATCATCTCTTTATACATTATAACCACCTTTAGATATTTTGAAATACATTTAGATTAGAAATGAAAAAAATAGATAGCACTTGATTTGAATTCATTAGAGACGTTTTAGGATATTTGTTGAAATTTCCAAAAATAAATAAAGTTTATTGATCTAAAATTGATCAAAATAGATAGGGTATATGGTTTTAAATAATCAATTACATTATGAGCCTGTTCGGCAGTAGTGGAATAGGAGAATTGAAGGGAATTAAAGTCTAATTCTTGCCGTAAACAAATAAAAAAGAGTTGGAATTGGAGAGACAGAATAATGCACTTTTCTCATTTTCTAAATTCCAAGGAGAGGCTGGAACTGAGAATTAGATCGGAAGAGGAACATAAAACAATATTTTTTTACCCTTACTTTTTGCTGATGTGGCACCTCCTTTCTTATTTTATTACTCTCCCACTTTTCTTCTTTAGGCACGTTTTCAGAGAAAGAAATATTTTTCTCCATTTACTTCGACTAAGATCTCCGATGATCTGCCAGAAAATTTGCATGAATATAGACAAGTAATTGATACTGACAACACTGTCAATTAGACACCGCGTACCAACAGTCGTATAAGTCCGATATCAGTCCCTTTCAGCAGGGACATAATCGGGGCGTACCAACTCTATTGTAGAGAAACGTAAAAGAGATGATACATCACGTGTCCTCACGAAAGAGCAAGAAAAATACAATATACAAGAAAACTGAAATTGCTCATATCTTTCTTAATCAGCAATAGTCAAGAAATGAAACACTTGATAGGATGGCTGGCAATATGTAGAAAAATCTCAAGTATGGAGATGTTTGAAAGGAGGTAATTGATAGATTGAAGACTGTGTTAAATTCCACATTGCCCACATTTCATAGTGACTATTATGATATGCTAGCTGTTTTGGAAAATGATTGGGTGAGAGGATGCTTTATGAATGAAGCAGATGACTTGTTGAGGGGCTATGTAGACCATATTTTGTATCGTTATTGTGCAGGTTTACCACTTATTCCAAACCTTGGTGGGTCTGGGTTGCACTAACTTTCTCTTAATTAGGGTTGTCAAAAAAGCTTGTAGCTCGTGGCTCGCTCGTGACTCATATCTGGCTCGATCGGTAACAGCTCGTTCGATAGTGGACCGAGCTGAGCTTAGGCCTTAGCTCGCTTGCCAGCTCACGAGCTAGCTCGGCTAGGCATCAATTTGTGAATCTGTATGAATTTGTGTGTATTTTATACTATCAAGCTTGGTCCAGCTCGGCTTAGCTCGGTCCAGCTCGGTCCAAAAAAGTTTGTAAAATTTATTTTCTTCTTAAAACAAGGTCCAACCAAACCCAGTGAGCTAGCTCGTGGCTCGTGAGTTGGCTCGTCATGAGTTTGAGCTGAGATTTTAGCTCGCGAGCTGTTAACGAGCTGGCTCGCTAACAGCTCGGTCCAGAATTAACGAGCTGAGCTAAGGCCCAGCTCGGCCCGAGTTAGCTCATTTACAGCCCTACTCTTAACCCTCCTTTTATGCCATACTCATGGGTAATGCTCCCTCTCACATATTACATCACGTAGCCTCTCAAACTCTACCACCTATGACTGCTTCACCTATGGTCTATCCAAGAAACATGAATAATCCTCCCCATATCAATGTGAGTGGTGATGATCATAATACCCACTGCACTCCAAGCTCTAATCCGCATCCACCTTCTTACTTCTACCACCCATGGACATGAAGATTGCAATTGTAGGTTTATTTTGTAATGAAGTTACTTTATCTAGAAGTCGAACTATATTTTTGTTGACTAACAAGCAATAGAAAGCATTTTAGTAACAGACAATAGAAAATATTTTGTAGTATTTAGGTTTTAGATGACAAAGTAATATGGAACTACTACTTGATTTAAATAAGTTTTTATTTCTGTTTTTTATTTCTCAGTTCATTCTTTTTTTTATCTTCTAGTTGTGAAATTGCATTACGTTTTCATTGGTGGTTGCTTGTTTTTAGATGACAAAATTACATGAAATTTATTTTTTTAGAAGAAAGGTGAGAATCAATTTCTCAAAAAATAATTTGTTTAATTTACATGTAGTGCATCACTCTTTTTCTTTGTTTAATTTCCTTGTCTGATTGATTGATAACCATCGTGTAAAGTTATATGAAACTTAGCTGTTTAATGTTTTTTTGGACTAAAAATCTGTTTACGGTTGTTATACTAATTTAACATTTAATTAGAATATTTGGATTATATTGTCATTATTATTTCGAAATTTTATTTATCATAATTTGTATTTAGTAGTATACTGATATGATTTATTTATATGTCAATATTCACAACGTGGTGCATCAATCAAAACTCAACAAGGTTATAGAAGTCAATTTCTACTATTCTTATATTTTAATAATTGTTTACTTTTACTATTCCAATTATTTAGATTACTGAACGCAATTGAAATAGAGAAAAATAGTGATTAATTCTCAATTTCATAATTCCTCAAT
Organism: Carex cristatella; assembly: GCA_024447775.1. Classification (NCBI taxonomy): domain Eukaryota; kingdom Viridiplantae; phylum Streptophyta; class Magnoliopsida; order Poales; family Cyperaceae; genus Carex; species Carex cristatella. The sequence continues at coordinate 11,500,729 of JAJHPF010000002.1, forward strand.
TCCTTTATTATTCCACCTACTGCCGAACATGCCTATGAGTACAGTTAAAAAAAATAGCATTTTTATATCAATTTGAACAATTATCCAACCCGGCATTATAAAATATAGGATATAGGTTTATTTTGATGATCCGATTCAAATTCAAACTTAACCCGATACTCTCATAAACATTCGAAGTAATTTAACATAATTTCTTATGAATTAATTAAATTTAAATTATTTATATATATATATATATATATATATATATATATATATATATATATATATATATATATATATATATATATATATATATATATGAAAGTTATTGGTAGATCCATTCCATTTACTATTATGAGGAAACAAATATTTATATTAATACTTTTTAATTATCAGTTTTTGTTCTCTATTGTTAAACACATGCAAGTAAATCAATAGTTGAGCTAATGCACTATACATCAAGCAAATACGAGTCAGACACATTAGGGGCAGAGTCAAACTTTCAGGCTATGGGGGTCAAACATGAATGGGGTCCAAGTATATAAAAAATTTCTACTACGAATGGGGATCAATTTCATCTTATTCATAATATTTTAGTTTAAATAATATTAAAAATATGGTATAAATAAAAAAATTGCAAATAAATGGAGTTCAATTGACCCCTATTCATTGAACGTAGCTCCACCCCTGAGTCACATGACCGGTACACGTGACATCACATGCCGTGCCGTACCCACTACAAAGTAAGAAACTTCACCTGAAAATGTTTATTTCAGAAAAATAATATTAAATTACAGGAAGCTGGTTTAGGAAAAGGCTCACAATTATCAGGTCGATTTAATTATGTTAAAGAAACAGCGAACCAAATCGCTGTCAGATAATTATTGATGATGATCTCTATTGATGTTAACCAAATTGTGTCTGATATAAATTACAAAATCGGGACAAACGCACGGGGGAAAATAGGTGAGCCGTAATAAAAAATAAAAGTGATAACCTATCTATAAATATGGTTATTGTCATGTACGACCTTCCTCTGAATTGTGATCCATGCTTTGCTCTAGAGGCAGAGAGGCGGATCTACACTTAGTCAGGAGATGCTAAGTCACTTTATGATTTTAAATTTTTTAATCACTTAAGTTGAAATTTAATTGAATTTTCATTTTCTTAAAGATTTTATATAACCTAACTCTCTCATAAAATATTAAATTTATGCTTATAGTCTAGTGGTGGAGACTCTATTTTGCAGTTGAGAAATATTGAGTTTAAATCTCACTAAACACAAATTAATAATTATGCAGTTAAAGTTTTAGCACCTCTAATTAAATTTTCTAGTTTCACCTCTGCCTAGAGCATATTACAGCGGAACAAAACTTCCCAAACTGCAGCAGAATATTTACAAACTTTTTTTGAAGTTGCTCAATTGCTACAGAAATATAACATATCAGAAGATGCTGTACAATAGCCACTTTATTTACTTTATTATGTCTGATGTATTAGTAAGCAATACAAAACTATACATGATTAATTATATATCCCATAATTGTTCTACAATTGCCTTTACAGTACTACAATTCATGAAAAATTGTTTCTACAAATAGTTTCTTAGCAGTAAAATATAATATTATTAAGATTAGTCATCATAATCATCAAAATCATCACCCCTTCGTCCGAAAAATCTTCTAACAACAGCGCCAACTGTGCCAAAAATTAGAAACCAGAAGAATATGTCGAGCCCGCCACCAACTCCAACAGCAACACTCGGTCCCGGCACAAAGTAACTAAAAGGAGACAAACCATAGCCACCTCCGAAAAAAGGTACACCATACCCACCATACCCACCATACCCACCAAGTGGTGGTGCAACTGGTGGGTTTACGTAGATGTTTGTCCTGCTCAAATTAATTTAAGTAAAATTAAAACAAATGGTCACTTGTCAATCTTTGTTTTTATTCCGAAACAGTAGTTTTTGTGCCAAAAATCTTTTTATTTCGCAGAAAAAAAAACAGGTACAGCTCAAGGCACAATCAACAGCAACAACACTACCACTGAACCTAGAACAAGCCCACGCCTACCTACAGATACTGATAGTCCCGGAGTTGGTCACCATAAATGGTACCATGCTGGTTTAGTAATAACACTGAGATTAAAGTAATTTATACCTAGAATTGTTAATACGAGGTCCTGAAGACCTAGGTGCTGAACGAAATGCCTGACCTCCAACTCTTCCACCTGATTTAGCTGCCAGTGCTCCATCAACTGATCCCAGAGCGAGAACTCCAGCTGCCAGTGTAACTGCCGCAAGTTTAACCAACTTGAATTCACTCTTGTTGCTGATGAAATCAAGGAAAAATCAATTACTAAATGCTAATAATTAATTGAATTTGAGTTGCATTAATTGATTTAATTCACAATGTTTGCCAGACAACAAGAAATTATTTAATTTTGACAAATTGCATTGCACATTATTTCCTGAGTAATTAAGTATTAGTGTAAATTTTGCATAGAATTCCAATTGGCCACAAGGTCATGAAGGTGCTTTGCCGGTTACATCTCAGCTTCTAATGATATCCAACTTTTGCAAATGGTCTCATCTATACAGTAAACACTGGGGACTATTGTGTGGTTAATTAGCTGCGAACACCAGGTGCTCGATAAAATGCCACACAAAAAGGTCAACAATGGGATTTTCAGCCCTTAAGTTCGTCAACTACGTGAAAGAAAAACATAATAAACAAAAAGCAAAGATTTCAAGGTAACCTAGATGATTCGGTTTCGCTCTCCAGGGAGGCCTTGCAAGAGAGCAGAGGCAGGTGGCATGTTTTCCTTGGAGACTTTCTAACGGAAGATTGAAGATTGCCTTTGATGAAGCTGTGGTGAGAGGTCGAAGCTAGAGCCATTGCTTCTGCTTATTGTTTCTTTCCTCAAGTTTCGAGTTCCTACCCTCGTGCAATTTTCGATCTCCTCTTGGCTATTTTTATTAGATATTGTTCTACACTGTATCGGTTGCCAGTGAAACACCAGGCTTCATTTGACTGAGAAGAGGCTTATCTATCTAGAGATAAAGAGATGCGCCACGTGCTTCAATGCGACTGGTCTTTTAGAAGTTTTTTTTTTATTACTCTTTTAGAAGTTTCAAGACTCGAAAGAGTACAAAGATCTTTATGGCCCCCTTTCACATTGTCCATCCCAGGTCCAGTGGGGAACCTATTGGGTTCGATCTGAAGCCGTTTTTCACCGTATAATCCCTCTTTTATTTTCAAACAAGAAGGCAAAAAGAGAGAGAGAGAGAGAGAGAGATCAAATAGACCGGCCTTACCTCGGGCCGAATTTTATCTATTGTGAAAAATGTGACTTTATTTATGAAATTTTGATGTCAAAGTCTAACATTACATAATGAATTTTATTGATATCCTCGATGCATTGTTTAAAAAAAAGTAAAGTATGATATATGAAATAAAATATTATTCTTTTTTATTAACAAAGGGATTTTAATTGGTATTTTTTTTTCTAATGCGCATTTAAATCTCAAAATAGCCGTCTCACCATAAAAAATAAATAAAAAGACAATAAGTCGAGAAATTATTCTCTTTCAATAACATTTAATAGTTTTCTTTTACATATTTGATACGAACTTTTATTAAGTTTATGTCATAATTAGAAAAATCTATACATTATACAAGGATAAAATTGTGTATGAAGAGAGAAAAAAAATTCTTTGCGCTCATTATTCTAATTGTTGCTCTCAAAAGAGCACCACCCATATTTTATTTGTAGCATTTAAAAAAAAAACGTGGCATCCATTTATTAATATCTCAATACTAAGCAGAAAGTCAGAAAAACGTACTAGATGTGTGTGTCGCACAATGGTCACTAAGAATTTTTAACTTATTTTTTAGTTTAAATATTTACATATTATATGTCGTTGTAATTGAAAAAGATTCGGTAATAGTATTTGTTATTATTAGTTGATCAAAATGATTTGAAATATAGAAATAAAAGTAACATGTAATATGCTAAATCAAAATGGATGGAATATTATGAAATAATATTACCCGTAAAACAGAAACAGAAACAGAAAGAGAAATAAATTATTTTTTATTTTTCAGACTGTTTGAAGTCTAAAGTCTAAACCAAGAAAAGAAAAGTTAACAAATATTATTGGCAAATATATCCGGCAATAGGTATGTTGTTTGTAAAGATTACATGAACATCTTGAAACAAAAAAATCTGAATCAATTTACTGAAACAAAAAAAAACCTCAAATCATAACTAGTGTTCATACCAGTAAATTATGGTTATAATTTTCAATGTTCATATTTGAAACTTTCCTCAAAAATGTTCATATCTGAAACAAAATACCTATGCTTTGAGATTCGTGCAGAGTGTATATGAACGATTGAGATTTTCCAAAAAAATACTCAAAGTTTGAGATATCTCAGAGGATGCGAATTCCTTAGGGAGCGCATAGAGTGTCAGGTGTTTATCTGATCTAAAATTGAATAAATAAACTTAGCTAGTTTGGTTAAATCCGAGATCATTGAAATTCAAAAGAAACATATAAAATATTACTTCCATCATTTAAAGAAAATCAGTAGTTTGGTAAGGGCCGGTGCAGTTTCTGGTTAATTCGTAACGATCCCATTCCTGTTGTGGGATGAGGAAAGATAAGTTTAGTCAAATATTTTAACCTTAGTATTGATGACTGAGTGAATAAATCCTGGTTACTTGTAACATACTTTATCAGACTTTAATGACACTTCTGCAGACTTTATGAAGTATGCCGGGAGTGCTGAAAGTACCGCGTTTAGCAGGACCAACCTACCCACAATCGATAGGTGTTTGGCAGCCCATTCTGATAACTTGCGGTTCATTTTTTATGGATTAGTGGCAAGTATGTTGTTTTTGGTAGTTTTTTTTTGTTGGATTACGACAAGCCTAGGTAGTGAACGGTAATGATTGGATATTGTGTAGCCAAGTACCGTGGCCAACTATGGTGCGTTTTGCGGATAAGATATTAAAAATTCAGACTTGAGTGGATTTACCGCCAGTCCTGAAATGTTTTGAAAAACTATCAGGGCAATCTGGAGTGCCTGAAGCTGCTGTGTCTCTGGTTTGACGAAGACGAGCTTCATCGACGTACAATAGGCAGGGTTTCATGCCCAGGAAGTACAAACGAATAGCGCCAACTATCATCAGTTTCACTAGGTATTTAATTTGACTAGGAAATCCATTGCGATAACGAAGAGGAGGGGGAGGGAGAGTGGATCTCTATGGCGAATCTCTCTTTAACGTGATCTTGCTACCCAGTAGGCCATTGACTATGACCCGTGATGTCCCCGGCAGAACTGATCTTTGGATTCATGTTACCCATGCAGCCGGAAAGCCCAAATGTCTCATTATCTGTAACACAAAGCCCCGGCTGATAGTGTTAAAGCTTTTTTAATGTTTGCTTTGTACAGGGCCACTGGTAATCTTTTTTTTTTAGCTCGATGTAGGGTTTGCTATGTATAGATGAAGCTCTCTGTTATCTGTCTAATCTTTAGGAATCATGTCTGGACATTGTCGATGATATCATGTATCCTGTGCTGCAGCTTATTAGCAAGGATTTTTGAGAATATTTTTTGTATTCCATGTACAAGACTAATTGGTCTAAAGTTCTCAAGTCTGGATGGAGCCCTCTTTGGTATTAAGGTTATGTACGATGTGTTTAGAGACGCAAATAGTACTTCTTCAGCAGTGACTGCATTAAAGCCGTTGGTGAGGTCCGATAGTAGTAATTTGGCAAACTTTTTGTAAAATTCAGCCGTGTAGCCGTCCATGCATGTACCCAAGTTAACCAAAAAAAAAACAACAGACAAACTTTAATGTTTGATTATGCCTTTGTCCATTGTTTTCTTAGTTAATTTGGGTAAATTTTTGCTATGACATGAAACGATCAGTGAGCAGGATGGCTCGTCAGATTATAGCAAGGACTGTGTATGAGCTAGTGGATATGGATCCTGATTGAATGTAAATCAAATTGGAATGCAGAGGTATGTCTGGTCGGTAAGGGTGTTTATTGGGTTTGGTTTAATTGGTTTAAATTAAACTGATTGGTTTTCTCAGCTAAATGGATTGGTTCAGTTCGGTTTAGATAATTCTAAAATCGGTTAGATTGAACCAACTAAAAATTTTAAAATCTGTCCCCCATCCGAATCAAACATTTAATTTTTTTTTGAAAAGTTATGACATAATCTATATTGCTTGGTTTAGTTTAAAACTAGTTAGATCAAACCAAACAAAATTTTTAAATTAATCTTAAAAAAATAAACAAATTAACAAAAAAATATTTATTTTTATAATTAATCTTCTTATTTCGATTCAATCGAACAAAATGAAATTTAATTTGGTTTTTTCGGTTTGATTTTATTTGGTTGATAAGTTTATTTCAGTCAATTCAATCGTTTTTTGAAAATCAAATACAATTTTGATTTACATATTTTATTTCGATTTTAACATACAACCAAACCAAAGCAATGAACACCCATACTAGTTGGAGCCATCCGATCCTCATCAAAATTTATGCGCACTTGAGAAGCATGATACTTAATTGTGTGCACAAATCTTGATGAAGATCGGATGACTCTGTGTAACATTACTCAAAATATGGAAAGGTAATTAAATAAATTTGTGATGAAGCATGAAAAGTAATCAAAGGACAGTTAAATAAATTCCGAAAATAAATTGATTAGATAGTTAAATTGATTAATTTAAAGTAAGGTACACATATAATCTAATTATATTCATGTACAAAAATTCATTAATTAATAAGAGATTTATTTTGCACTATAGATTTATTAGAATGGAAGATTCAGGATTCAATTAATGAAATAATGAATGAATTACCTATGACAGGTGGGACCCCTATGTCATCCTCTATACCCATATATTTAATGATTTCATTCTTTCTCTCTCTTCTTGCGTGGCAGAAGCCCCTTCTTCCACCATGCACCCAATGTATAATAAGAGAGCTCCTTGCTCTCAATACGTCTCTTTCTCATGTTCTCATTGCTTTCTCAAACCCTTCTCTTCTCTCTCTCTGTTCAATTTGAGAAGACTGCCCCAATTGCAATTTCGAAGTATTTTTATTGTGTGTGATTGCTCTTTCTCTCCATCTCAACGCACAAAGAGTAGCTTTTTGGTATACTTTTCTCTATGTTTGTTTCTTCTTCACTGGTTGTAGGCTTCTAGAAATGAAAATCTAAAACATGGTTAAATATGGTTTTGTTGCCAAATAGAGTTTGAAAAAAATATGTGCAATAGCTGAAATTAGTCAAACTTATAACCTCTCTCTATTACTATATTTTCTTGTCTCTTATTGGGTTTGACCCGATTGGGGTTGTTTGTTGTTCTATTGCTTGGCTTATCCCCTATTGGCTTATATTGATATTTCTAAACTGTAGAAAGATAGTTGAATTCATTAAGTTCAAATTTTTGGTTCACAGCTCAAGTTATCACTATACCTTATGAGCTTAATTGGTCTTGTATTGATATCATATATATACCTTGTTATTTCATCTATTTCCAGTATATACAAAAGTTGATTAAATGTTCACATGAGTGCAAGTTTATCATTGGTATTAATTGGCATAGGTACACATTTGTTATTGGTATACTAGTTAAGAGCTCTTAGGGGTTAAATTTGCAAAATTTCATGAAGTTAATAACTTAAGCTTGTCAGAGGGGCTTTGGTAAAGTTTTGCACATATAAGTCGATTAAATATAAATTAACTAAGTTAGGTCTAATTCTAGACCTTAAATGAATAATTAAAGAGCTAAGGAAACACACGAGTTAATTAATATTAGTATATTTATATTGTTTGGTAACGATAATTTTACAAGTTCTAATCGAGAAAATAATATTATGCTATAGGCATAGATAACATGGAACGAGACAGATATTGTGGAATGAGACCTGACGAAACTGACTCGAACAACTGATATGCATTGGTTGATTGCTCTATGTGCCTACGTTATCAGGTGCGGGGGGTTAACTGGCTTTGTTTTGATATTCATTTCTAAGAATTAAATTGATATTAGTTTTGCATGTTGAATAATTGACTGACTGCATTATTTGAACTGTTGTATCATATGTATAGTCCAATATAAATGAAACTGAATTACTGGTAAGACTGATGACTATTCATTTTGGTACGGTTTATTGATTGTATGTTCCTTGATTTAAACAACTGAGTGATTCCACAGTTACTGAATTTTATTGAATTTACTGATTACTGCAAAGTCTACGTTATGACTAGACTTTGCCCCAGGACCCTTATGCGGATATGGTGAATGGCCTCAACTGAACCCAGTACCGGTTGGGTAGATGATATTGTAAATTGTGACTGTAAGGATAGTAAAACTGTGGTAAATGTCTATTGCTAGTTACTACCTTTGAGGGGTGACAATATTGCTTATATTATTGAATTACACATCATTGAATCGAGTTATTGAATTGAATAAGTGTCTGACTATAAACCAGACTGAATAGAACGGTCTAAGCCAAACACAACAGATACGGGTATGTGTAAAGGCAGATGTGGGTTGCTGGTGGGCATCTGCACAGGCAAGAAGGATGGTATCTGTTTGTGTTACCCTACCTAGTATTTGCATAAATTTAGAACCCATATATTCTGATTATAGTTATTTGATTTCCATTGATTATTCCTATTGATTATCGTTTGACTGTCAATAATTAGCATTGCATTCATTCTTATAAAAAAACTGAATTGATATGATATTGCGGATATTTAATTCTGGATATGGATTCTTACGAATCCAGTAGCCCGAAACAAATTCTGCACTGAGAAATATCGTTGTTATTTCTCACCCCCTCCCCCTCCCCCTTTGTGGGTTTTACAGGTTCGTTAGACGAAGAGATGCGTTTATGGGTTATAAGTGACAGCAGGGCCAAACAAAAGATATAGTACCTTGGGTTATAATATCTGACAGGATGTAGAGAGCATTTCTCTAGTATCTTAATTCCACCACTAGATGTCAGATATATTTTGTAAATGTTTTGATTCAGGATTAATGTAATGGGTTGAATTGGTAATGCATAAAAAGATCCATGCCTTGTGTGTACTGAATTGGAAATATCATGGTAAGCTGTTGCATCCCGGATCTGGGGTGTGACACTCTGGCCTTGAATCTAACCAAATTTTGTGTGATGTCCATCAGATTGCCTCCAATTCCAAATCAAATAGAAGTAGAAATAAACGTAGAGATGTCATATCCACTTAGTCAGGAACAAAGTTGGACTTTCAAAATATGAAATAAAAAATATTGAAGTCAATCATATAAAATTTTCATACACAAAATACATGAAAGTCAATACTAAGCTATAAAACATCATAATAAGCATATAAATTTTAAAAATAAATATGATTAATTGATTCCATTCACTTAGTGATCTAATTCGCCCCTGCACTCAAGTCAAATCATTTGAATTCTTACTTTCTAATTCTAATCGATGTTTGAGGATAATTAATCTCTTGTTCAACCTATAAAATTCAATTTGAAATCACCCTTATTAAAAATGCTTTTTGAAATTTGTCTCCGTTCTTAGTTTGAACCGGTCTGTGACATTACTTGGTTTTAATAAATATGTTTGCGTTGTGTGACTTTGGAATTTGGATGGCCATAGGAGATATTTTTATTATCTTCTAGCTCGTTCTTTCTCTCTATCTGTTTTATTTTATTTTATTATTTTTATTTTGTTTGCAGCCTAATGAGTTAACATCAGGGGATGGCAGAGAGGTACCGCTGCAACAAGAGGACCAGGCCAATTGTCTCTCTGCTTCCAAGTTGTTAATTCATCCTTTGCTTGACCTATTTTTAAGGGAAAATTTGATTTATGCCACTCTAAAACTTGATATTTGTCATAATACCACTCAAAAAATAATATTTATCAAAATACCATTAAAACTCAATGTCTATTTTAATTTTGCTATTATTTCTCTTTAATCTCAATTTAAAAATTATAATATTTCAAAATGTCCAAACTGCTCCTGTCAGATTTTATTTTTTTTGAATTTCAAATTTTTTTGAATTTCAAATTTTTCAAAACTTCAAAATTTCAAAATTTTCAAATTTTTTCGTGGCAGCCCCCGGCTCGGACTCCCCAAAAAAATTTGATTTTCATCTATAAATTTGATTTTCAAAAATTTGAAATTCGAAAAAAAAAATCTAACAGGAGCAGTTTGGACATTTTAAAAGATTATAATTTTTAAATTGAGATAATGATAAAATTAAAATAGACATTGAGTTTTAATGGTATTTTGACAAATATTATTTTTTGAGTGACATTTTGACAAACACCAAGAGTGTTATAAAACAAAATTTCTCTATTTTTTAAATAGGATGCATGTATAGCTTGTGGACCAAGCATCATTTCAGACTAGATTAATATATTATTGATGATGTCACCGGTGCAGAACTTGCTGTCAAGGTAGCTTTCTCCGAGTCTCCCCCTCTTTCCTTTAAAGACCAATAATTTAATTTCTTTGAATAAGTCAATGATTGAAGCTGCATGAATAATGCCAAGTTTATTTTGGTCCTTTTTATTATGTAAAGGATATATATATATATATATATATATATATATATATATATATATTAATTTCATACTTGCCTCTACAGATTACAAATATTGGTAGTTTATTTCAATATATAGCAAAGAGCTACGTACAACCCGATCTGTTTCTGCCGTATAAGGAAATAAGAAAGTCATGATACTTAAATGGCCAGGGTTTGCTAAATTTTACAGAAATGTCATTATTCATGCAGCTTCAATCATTTGCTTATTCAAAGAAAATAAATTATCATTATCATGGATATTAAATCGGGGTCATTAAAGGAGGGGAGAGGGGGGCTCAGAGAAAGCTAGAGTGAGCACGTTACATCCTAGATTTACTCTCTTTATATATATATATATATTCGATCCAAATGTAGAACCGCATCCATTATTTAGTTAAATGCTTCCAGATTCGATTCTGATCTTACTTTCAGATGGATGCAAACTATAAACAAACAATATTAATTTATAACAACAGAGAGAACCGCGGGCTTAGCAGCGGCACGTGCTCTTTGTCTCTCTGCGAAAAGACAAGTTCAATTCTTGCAAAAAACATATAAAAGATGCTGGAGTGTATCGGATTCTTTCAATTAAGAAAATATATTAGAACAACAGAGACAACATTATTGCTGATCTATTATTCATTTTGTAATTTTATTATTCAAATTAATTTGGAAAAAAGGTCTAATACATTTTTGTTTTTGTTTTAGAAGTACTGGATAATTCCCATATGAGAGTGATGTTTAATTAAAAAGATTATATTCACGCTCTTTTTGGCGTAAGAACTTAAAATGTGTTTTGGGTTTATTCTTTGGAACTCAATGTAACAGAAAAGGATATTTCAATTATTATAAATGTAAATTCGGGCGGGGGGGCTACAAGGAACTGAGAGTCTGGGACAATCAATTTTATTATTCTGTAACCATGACCATAACAAATAAAACAATTATATTACATATTATTAAACTTTAAATCACCTGAAAGCCTGAAACTGTACGCAAGAAAATCAACAAACAATTTACAAATCTTAGATCAACATGCTTAGTTTGTGAAACGGCAATCCTTGCGAATCTCACCATCCACAGCGGTTTTGACACCAATTCTACCGAGCTTCAACATGGAATTAACAAATGCAGTGAAGAACGCACTCTGATCGGTTGCAAACTTGTCGACTATGCTTGTCGACCTCGTGTCTACATACAAAACCTCGTCGGAGAAGAGGACTCCCTTCTTCTGTTGCAGCACCTTGAAATAATCATTGTCGAATGTGGCAACACTATTATCAAAGAAGATGAATTGATTCACGTTTAGCGTTGCAGGGCATTGGCCTTGTAGTTGAATTGCAAACCCTGGGTCCAAGTATGAGTCGGGTGTTGGATAGAGACGGCTGTTGACATGGAAGCAGCTGGTGGCACCGAGTGTATGTGCCCCTAGCAACAAGCAAGGTCCGGAAGTTAATTAGTTAGCATTGGTATGCAACTTGAAAATGGATCGATATTTTTCAGTAATTGGGTGTGTATATATATATATATATATAGTACACAGAAAAAATATTAACCTGAAAGTGCAACCATATCTGTTGGTGTTAGGTTATGGACAGAAAATCTGCTCATGAGTTGGTCATAATTTTCAGATGCTCCAGGCAGATTGACGCTGCTTGATGTTGAAATCTTCCCGTCGTACCTCCCGAGCTCCACTTTCCATGTCGGGCCACCGCTCTAACATATATATATAAAAAACAAATTATGCCTAATTACATACTCATTTCTTCATTTTAATTGCCATCCAGAACAATTAGAGAAATTATTACCAGAAAGACGGCATCTCTAGCAGCAAGAGCTATTATATCAGCACAGGAGACCTTGTTGGTGCACTGTGGATCTGCATCAACTGCAGCCTTTGCTGCCATTATCGTCCTGTATCCATCAGCTCTGAGGAATGAATTATCAAAGTTGTGCTGTTCATCATCTCCATTTGCGTTTTGGATTAGGATCGAAGCATCACAGCCCTACATCATATTAAAAAAAGACACGCTTATGTTATGTAAAATTATTTTTACTGAGCCGGATCAATAATCATCCAGTTTGAAGGGAATTATATTTTTACTACATGAATATGGAAAGTTTGATTAACACACACACACACACATAGACATGTTACTATTGCATGCAGATTATATCTTAATTATTGTGTCAGAAAAAAACTACCTGAACAAAACAATCATGGAAAAAGATCCGTAAGGTTGCGGCAGCAGCTATGTTCGTTGTTGACATAATCCCTCTAACAGCGCCTTGAACGAGGCTCTCAAGATTGGGGCAGATGCTAGCATAGTAGGTTTCGTTTAGTGCAGTTGCACCAGAGTAAAGGATGGCAAGAAAAGAAGCTAACAATAGAAGTTGGGATTTCTTCATGACTTCTACTTTCTTTACTACGCTTTTGATATTCAATACACTAATATGTATTTTTGAAGTTTCTAATTTGGTTTAAGAGTGAAGGGAAGAAGCAAAGAGCTTAAATAGAGTTCAAAGTAGTACGCGTTAGTTGAGACAACGATGGGTACCGATATTAACAGAGCTGTTTTTAATTGATACAGGGCATGAGCAGTGGAGTCAAAATAAGTATATAACTATGTATATGATTTCTTCTCTGCATGAATTAAAATCTTCTCTGTCAAAATGGATACCCAGAGATACAGAGAGATTGTCCGTTACCTAACAACGAATATGGTACGGAGCAGGAATTTTTTAGGAAGCGGGTCAAGGTGAAGAGGAGATGTGTTTGAAGTAGCCGTAGCACATCAATGCACATGAATATCATTATTGGCTATTGTCCGATTTAATTTGTTAATTCTGTTCGTCTCCAATTCAATTTTACTTTTCTGGATGATATTTTCAACAAGAAATAGTACCGTTTTCCATATTGATCGATCTCATACCTTAAATGATATATAAAAAAAAATATTGAAGACAGACTAATTAATTATCAATCAAATTTAAAAAATATTAAATGACATTTAAAAAATAAAAAGAAATCAGGAGCAATGACAAAGATGATACAATTTGTATGTAGCGAGTACCTATGGCAAGTACGTATCTAAAATCATTTAGACTTCTACACGTAAATAAAAAATAAAAATATACATAAGATCAGAAAATTGATAATCAATGTGAAATTTCTTCTTTTAATCATAACCGTTAGCTAATAAGAACATCTACATACTTAATATAAGAATATAAGAATGAAGATATATTCGAGGTTGTAAAAAGCACTAAACAAAACATATATAACTCTTCGAAATTGTCACTTCAAATAAACCCTAAACCCTAAACCATAAACAAATTTGAATTGCATTTGCTATGTTTGTAAATGAGTTAATGTTGAAAGATACATCAATTTAACAAGAAATATTTTGAGTAACAATTTTTGGTCAAGTGATAAAGACAATACTCTCTGTAGAGGAGATCGAAAGGTTCAAAATTCGATTGTTTGTTGATACTAAATAGTTGGGTGGCTTGACTTCCAATCTTTATTAAAAAAAAAGTAATATTTTGAATGATAAAGAAGAGTTAGGGGTGTTCATCAGGTTCGGTTTAAACGGTCCAGTTTTTCCTGTTAAATGGATTGGTTCGGTTCATTTTTTAATACCGATTTAATAGTTTGGTTCGGGTTAGAAATTAAAACCGATTATATTGAACCAACCAAATTTTTTAATCACAATCCCCGTCCGAACCAAACATTAAAAAAAAATTACGACATAATATATATTGCTTGGTTCGGTATAAAACTGGTTAAACTAAACCAAACAAAACATCCATCTTTAAAAAATTAAAAAAAATAACAAAAAAATATTTATATTTATGATTAATATCCTATTGTGATTCAACCGAACTATGAAATTTACTTCGGTTAGCTCAGTTCTTATTCAATTTCGGTTCGGTTCGATTCGATTTGACTTTTTGAAAACCGAATTAAAACTTTAGTTTGTGAATTTTAATTCGGTTTGAACTGATAAACACTTCTACTTGCAGTGTTAACTATAATTATAAAATCAAATAACCATTTACTCTTACATTTTTGAAATTCTCAAGTTTTTAGAAGAGTAAATTATATAAATGGTTGTAGTACCCCTTTATCATTTTTTAATTAAAGGTTTTTTTTTTAATAAAAATTGGAGGTCAAGTCATTTAATTATTTTAATATCTAGAAGAATTTTTTTTCATTCAAGTTTCGAACCTGGAACCTGCAACCTCTCACACAGTTGATATTATCATTGTCACTAGACCAATGGTACTATCAGTGTTTGCAGTTTAAAAAATAATAGTTTGGCCCTTAAAATTTCTCTCAGTACCTAATTAGTCCTACCATGTCATGATATATACAAAGATTCCATGAACATTCTAATTATAATTATCAATCGATATGCAAATATTACTTTTTCATTCATTTATGATTATATAAAGATCCATGCATGCATGCTATCATGATTTTATTTATAATTTTATATCCAATTTCATAAATAAATAAGATGATTATATCAGTTGCATGTTATGAATTATATTGTTTGTGTGGCTGCTTTTACATTTGTTTTAATGCTAAAAAAATAATTCTAATGTAGACGAAAATAATATTTTTATAATGGATGTTCAAAGGATCAATTTTGTCCATAATTGAAAACTTCAAAAACCAAATTGATATTTTTATAATTTTAAGGACTAAAGTGGTAAACAAGTAATATTTTTAAGGACTATTTATGTACGTAATTTACCCATTTTAAATCAACATATTGATTAAAATGATATCAAAGTCGAATATTTGTCTTCCCATATATTTTGCATGAAAAACTGTCAACATGTAAAATAAATAAAGAGCAAAAAGTGCCCATTGGGGAAAAAAAAACGAGATGAGGAAACTCTAAAGTTGGGAATATATATGAGTCTAAAATTGGTTTATGCATAGTTCAACACATATAGAAGTTATGACATATCAGTCCTTAAAATCGGTACTAATTAAGTACAATTGGAGATGGTACTTCTTTGACCAAATTAAACTTTCTTTAGATTGCTTATGATCATGAGCTTTAGAACGTCCCGTACGTCAAACTACGGTTGGTCGGTTCAATATGGCAAACTTAATTATTACTATTAATTAGTAAATACTTGTTTAATCATTCTCTTCGTTGTTTTGTATAATATTTTCCTTTTGCACAAAGACAGCTGGTTTCAAAACCTGACCGCACAGAGTTAAAGAGGAATAAAAAATTTAATTTTCCTTGCGTGGACTTGATGATTAGGACTTCGATCGAAGACGAAACGTAATTCTTCTTATTTTAATAGGTCTTCTAAGAGGAATAATTGTCAGCTGCGCGTGTTTTACATCTTTGACATCTGGTATTGTAAAAACTAAATAATAAGTAAATTGGAACGGACGGTTGCATTTAACAATACATATTTTATTTAATCGAACGCTTAGCCAACCAAAATCCGAACGAGTTACCAAAATTTAAATTAATCACATTTGAAATTCGAGATTGCACACAATCGGTCGCATGTTTACGCAACTGTCACATTTAAAAGAGTACATGTCTATAGGAAAATATTTTTGAGAACTAGTCTTTGGTCTAGTGGCTAAGGCACATGGTCTCTATGTGAGAAGTCATGGGTTCGAAACCCAGATGGAAGAAATCCTTTGTTGTAATAACAAGGGTATTAAATAGTTGGGTGGCTTGACCTCCAACCTTTACTCAAAAAAAAAACAGGAAAATATTTTTAAAATTTCCATTAATTTAAACAGGATAAAGAGTCGAGTCTAACAGAACAATTTTTATTTCATACAAAGAGCGAACCATATACAACGTTATTTAGATTTTATATATAGGCTATGTGTTATAACCAAAATCACAACTACTCTGTTAAAATCTTTACCTATTTGAGTTCTAAATTCAAATAAGAAAAATTATTTATTTTAATAATAAATGTATTAAATAATTAGATAATTTGACCTCTAACTTTTTATTAAAAAAAAATCTTTATCCATTTAAACACCCACAGTAGCTAGCTCACTCTCTTTAAATTTAGGAAGCTCGTAGATCCCAATGAGATCCGTACCATCCGTCTGTCTGTCCATTCGGTTATAAAAGTACTGATAGAGATTTCACAGTCCCGATGTGGCTTTTTTTTCTTCTTTTTGCTTTAGTTTTTCAGAATCATTAACTATGCAACTAATTATGTATTGAGTCAAATGAACGTTGAAACGGTTGTATAGACGAAATGTACTTTCGATCTCATTTCATAGAGGCACACTGGATCCTTACAGACAACACGTTGTCGTAAGACGCACAAGTAGATCTTACATAAAACTCAGAATCTGCATCCTCTCAATTATCACACTCAGTAAAATGAGCTCCCAGCCAAACAAATTAGAATGGGGTGCTAAATAAATATAGCACATGAGATCGAAGTAGGTCTGATGGGCATCCGATTTATTTTTTAATCCAATTAGTTCCAATATTTTGTGCGCACAGAAATTTAAACAAACTCACATAAAATTTAATATGAAGTGTACATATTTTAATGCAGATTGAACGGTGATTAAACCCATCGAAGCAAAGTAGCATCAGACCTACTTTGAATTCATAGCATCGTTGCCAGATTAAAACTGACGTCGCATATCTCATTCTGTTTTTTAAGGAACACATATCTCATTCTTTTTCCTTTTTCTTTTTGAGAAAACACATCTCATTCTACTCTCACTCAATTTGAAAACTCGTGCGTATCAGAGGACTCGTGAATGGTAATGAAGAGATGGATCGATTATTATTATTAATAACAATAAATAAATACAAAATCACAAAAATATCTAAGATTTTTGAGGATTTTTAAAAATGCCCGAACAACCTAGACTCTTGACAGTTTTGGGTATATATGATTTTGGACCAGATTATTAACCAGAATGCATGAGGCTGACATTCCAAAAATTACAGATTTCTAATTTTTATATCTTAATTAAATAATTCAATAGAAGTTATTATAATTTTTTTTTATTTTTGCTATTGAAATATTAAAATATTTTTATTTTATTTGAAAATAGAAGGAATATTATATAATTAAATTTACTAGAAATACTACAACAAATAATCTGAATCATATTATTCAGTCAGGATTTTTGCCACTATAAGAAAAATAAAAATATTTTTTGTGTGTTACTGAAAAATAATAAAAATGTTTTGGATATGAATTATTGGTTCCGGTTCAAAAGTCATTTTTAGATAAAAAAAAAAAAATACCATGGTCGTTCTAGTACATTCAAATTCTAAGGTACTCCATCTATTTCTCTAGAATTGATTTTAGAAAAATATTAAAATATTAAAAATATAAAATAGATAGAGTACCTTAGAATTTGAATGTATTTGAAGGACCATGATAGTTTCTTTATTTATCCAGGATTGACTTTTGAACCGGGATTAATAACCTAGATTCAAAATATTTTTTTTCCAGTAACATACAAAGAATTATTTTAATTTTTCTTACATCTGTAAAAAAACCCTGATTGAAAAATGGTGATCTAGATTATTTGTCACAGTCTTTCTAAATAATTTAATTCTATAATGTTTCATCTTTTTTTTTTCAAAGAAATATAAAATATTTCTAATATTTTAATAGATAAATAAAAAAATCATAATATCTTCTATTTAATTAAAATTAAAAAATCAGAAAGCTTACATTTAATGTTCGATTCTGTCCAATGATGTCAAATAAAAAAAAATCCTATATACCAAGAATCGCCGGAAAGTCGGGAATTTCAACAGTTTAAAAAATTTTAGAAATTCTCAAAAATCTTATATATTTTTATAATTTTTTTTATTTAATGTTGGATATTAATAAAAAAAAATCGGAGTAATGGACAATAATATCTGCAGTTCAATTGGCTACTGTTCCTTTTTCAGTATTGTAAATTGGGATGAGGCTTGATCCAAATGGCTTTGGATCAGACACCGTCCAAAGTCCCTAAAAATCGTATGACAATACTGTTTCTGAACGGTCCAAAAACAATGATTTTGTACGTATCTAAAAAAATAGTAAAACTCTAAAAATTTCAGTGTTTTGTGAGCACAATTCTAAAATTATATTTGATTGGTTTCAAATAACGAATTCAAACCGTTAAAATTCATCTACTTATAAGTGATGTATCTACATATAAAATTTTGAAAATTTTGTTCATTTTATACAAAGTTTAGTAAAAAAATGATGAAAATGAGTACATAAAGTAACTTATAATTTTTTTTTACTGTTTGAATTTTGTACTAAATGAATATGAAACTTTTAAAATTTTGCAATGTAGACATATTACTCATAAAATAGACAGGTTTTAATAGTTTAAATTTGTTATTTAAAATCAATATATTTTGAAATTATGCTCACCAAACTCTTTTAATAAAGAATAATATTGTTAATACATGCTAGCTTTGTTGTTTAAATTTTTAATTTTGATAATTATTTTATCAATTATTTTTTAAGAAAGTAAGCCCAGCGTCTTATCAAGCTGCTTTTACGTTTACGAAAGAAATTGATTATCAATATATTTCTTTTCATTATTAAATATGCTCAACCACGCCAGTTTAATTTGAGATGCGACCTTAGCTTGGAGCCTGGGAAATGAATGTTAAGATATTTTCGTAGATAACCGTCATTGGCAATTTGGCATATAAAAACCAGTCTTTAGTTTTGTCTGCTATCGGAATTTTCTATTATATTACATGGCAAGCCATCATATCAGTCCAATGGGTGCCTACGGGCTTTGAAATGTTCAAAAAAAAGGATCTATAGGAATATTGACAGTTTCAACTTACATTTCCATGTGACACGCCTCACAGCTGACAGAAATTCGGAAATAAATATGCTATTATTCCAATAGAATAACAGAACCTGTTATTCTCATCCCAACTATTCAATTTTTTCTATATACGAATTTAACCCAAAAAAAAAAAAAAATTTATGCACGAATTTTAATAAAGATTAACAGTTGAGATCAGAAGTCCTGTTATTATTTGGGAATAACAGCAGATTTATTTTCCAGAAATTCATATCCTCGTGTTTACCGGCGGCTATAGGTTCATTTGCTACTAGCCTACTATCACGAGTTATAATGACTTACGACTTTGATAATCCAACTTTGGATAGTCTAAATTCCATCAGAAAATTTTCTTTTGAACGATATAAATTTGAAAGCGATTTCGATACTTGAGTTGGAATGTCAATTCATCAGGTAGTGTTAAAATCCATCGTTAATTTTATACCTCAATCATGTTCTACATTGTTATTTTTATTTTCAAAATTTAAACAGTCGATCTGAATCGTTCAATATAATCTCTGTATTAAAATATTTTTAGTGACCAAATTTTATATATTTTGAAAAAAAAAATCACTATATTTTTAGATAAATACAAAATTACTGTTCTTAGAAGATTATATACCATAAAAATAATAATTTTGTACATATTTTAATAAATAGTAATTTAAAAAAAATGTAAAATTTGATCTCCAAGTACATATTAATATGAAAATCATGTTGAACTATTCGAATCGACTGTTTATAATTTGAAAACAAAAATAAGAATATGAGGTATGATTGGAGTACAAAATCAATGAGACATTTTAATCCTATAAAATCTCCTATAAATTCGTTTTTTATTTAAAAAAATATATCCTTAGTTATTAGATTAAAAAAAGCAGTGATATTACCAATTTTCTCAGACAAATACTTAGATTGTTAAATCCACTGTTATATACAGAGAGATCGACTAATATTAAAATATTTATTCCGGAGTCGTAAGACAACTAATTGGTTTTTCAATTTTCAAAGTCCAAATGGTCAATCTAAACTGCTAGATATGATCTCTATATTAAAATGTGCTTCAAGACTAAATTTTATATTTTTTAGAATTTTTATTATTTATTAAGCCAATTTTAAAATCGCTGATTTTTATAAACAGCAAAAATTTATGGATCATTGAAAATAGCAATTTTAAAATTGGCTTAATAATTAGTAAAAAAATTCCAAAAATGTAAAATTTGATCTTCAAGCACATTCTAATATAGATTGAATATTAAACAGTTTGGACTTTGAAAATGTAAAACATCAAAGCATTTGTTTCACAGTCTAGGAACAAACGTTTTTTTTTTTATATTAGCCAATCTCTCTCTATATAAATAAATAAACAATTGATTATCGCAAAACAAATTTTATCTTAAGATAGAGAAAGAAAGGAAAGGCTTATATTAAGATCCTTTGCTAATGGAATCCAGTCATACAGATAAACACACATGGAACAAATATATGTAATGAAAATCTCAGATTAATACATAAATAACATGTATAGAAAATAATAATTTGTATCAAGTGGAGATGAAGATATTAATTCTTTCTTAAAGTGAAAAAGGTGCATATCACAGATTCACAATTACCATGAATTAACCTATTAGATGAAAAATTCCATGTAGTTAATGTAGCTTTAAAATTAAGCTATATGTGGGCCACTTGGCTCAAGTAATGAACTATGACAGTGTCAACTGTCAATAATAATTTCAAATCAAACAGCACTGCTGCACCAGAGACAATTCATGGTGATATTACAAGGCCATTCTAGAAAATTTGAACAAAAATTAAGCGGGCCTTTCAATTGAACAATTAGACTTGTTTTTCAGTGTCGTAGTGGGCCTAAATTACACCAAATCGGGCTCAGTTTTGCTGGACTATTAAGTAGGCCCATGAGATTGGTGTAAGCCTAAGCAGCTGGAAACATCTTTTATGGTACTTTTCTTCTGAAACGAAACGAAATAGAGAAAAAAAAAATCTTCTTCATGGATGTCTCGTTGAGTTTGAGACACTAGACAAGAGTGTCTTCACTAAGATAAAAGTGAGAGAGTTGAGATAGTGTTGTAAATCTTGTTATCAAACTTAGTAATCAAATTTTGTGTGTGTGCTTGCTTATTTTTCAATTTTTTTTACGAGTGTAGTTGAGCACCTGCTCCTGGTTTGCTTCCGCGCACAAGGTGTTCGAGGATATGCATCAAAGAATCCTTTTTCTATTACATGCCATGTTGTGGCTGCTTGAGTTATTGGCAACGAGGCATTTTCCCTTTGACGGTGCCTTAAACAAGGCTTTCAAGATTTGTGCATATCTGCATAGTATGTAGTCCACCTCAGTTCGGTCTCTGCTCCGTTCTCTGATGGCACATGTACATTGCAGGACCAATTACTGGCAGAGCGGCAGTACAGCACCAGAAGCAGTTAGTGCATGGCCTTGTCTAGTTCTTTCCCGTGCATGGCCTTTGTGAGGTTTATCTTTGTTTGGCAGTGCATTGGCCCCATGATCAATAAGGGCGTTCAATTTGCAAGAATAGCAAACTGAGTTGTCTCAGGGTTTCTTAGTCTCCTCTCCACCAAGGTGTTGGTAGAGCTTTTTATTGCTAACAGAAAACGACTTTCTTGAAGATCAGGAGTAGAAGACGAAAACAGTCGTCGATGGTTATAGATAGTCCATAGAACTAATTATTGCATGATACTGGATATATACAACACCGGCATTGCTACATTTAAGCATATAGGTTTTGAGATATATGTCGAGGTGGCAAATTCTTATCCGACTTAATAGGTCACGTGTTATTTGCTCCGAACTTCAATCTAACTCAATTAGATTTGTTTTTGCAAACTTGATGATTTATAATCTGAAGTCCGAACCAAATTCCTCTTATTGCTCATTCTTATGATACGGAGACATATATATTTGTACTATAATGATGCACGTATCATTGTATATATCCTTGTTCGTTATCTGAATTATGTGATCTTCAAATCATGGGTATTCCTAGCAGAAAAAGACCTAGACTGGTATAAGAGTTCTTGCGAGTGCATGTATGCTTTACACAACTTGGTACTGCGCACACATGGCATTGCAAGTCTGCCACTAGCTAGTCACAATTAAGGTGATAAACAAATTTTATGAGCTATCTGCTACGGCTTTTCTGGGTTTGATCGAGGGCAGGATGCAGCAATCATGATTACTATTGTTGAATGTTCTGAAACACTTCAAAAACAGTATAATACACAAAACAGATAAAAGAATGACGGACTGTATAACAAGCTTATAATGATCAGCACAAACTTCATGTCCATTACATTACACCAAATTTATTAAGCACAATCTTCCATATTTATTAAGCAAACTCAACGCATCATCAGCACAAACTTTCGTGTCATTACAAACAACAAGCAGTAAATAATGATTCCCGGTAAAAATAAAAATAAAAAAATGAAATGGAGCCAATCAATCACACAAAATACAAACAACATATGAGAAACATAACAAGTTTAATTAGGGGCAAGGCAATTCTTTCGGATCTCACCATTGGCAGTAGTCTTTAACCCTAGCCTTCCAAGCGTAACCATTGAGTCAGCAAATGCTTGGAAGAATGCATTTTGGTCTGTTGCGAATTTGTCCACTATGGCAAGTGAACTTGAATCAAAGTACAAGGCGCTATCTGAGAAGAGGACACCTTTCTTTTGTTGCAACATCAAGTAGTAGTTATTGTCAAAGGATGTCACAGATTGATCAAAGAAGACGAAAGAATTTGGGTCCATATTTGAAGGGCATATGCCTTGAAGTTGGCTAGCAAAACCAGGGTCCAAGTATGCATCATTAGTTGGATAAATACGTTTGTTGACAAAGAAGCAGCTTGTAGCACCGAGCGTGTGACCACCTAAATATATATCAATGAATAATTTTAATAATGTATCCATTTTGCTATCATTCTGTCCTGTCGAGGGAGAATTTTTTGAGTAAAGGTTAGAGGTCAAGTCACCCAACTATTTAATACATTTGTTATTATAACAAAGGATTTCTTTCATCTGGATTTCTAACTCATGACCTCTCACACAGAGACCATATGCCTTAGTCACTAGACCAAAGGCTAGTTCTGTCGAGGGAGAATTTGTTAGGAGAATTTGTTAGGGAGGAAATACAAAAGCTAGTTAGAAGGCAAGCCCATTATGAAATTATGCTTTCAACAACTTCATTACCATGTACGTTCTTGTACAGTTGGCAACAATTTAATTGAAACGAAATATTTCTTGATTATAATTTTTTATTCTTTTATTAAATGAATTTAATCTAAGACAATTGACATGTTTTGTTGCCATGGTTTCTTTCATTTGGTAGTACATGTAGTTTGTTTGTTGATTATGTGTTGATTGAAACAAAATCCAACCTGAAAGTGCAACCAAATCAGTTACGCTAAAACCTTGAGCAGAGAACCTCTTCATAAGTGCAGGCACATCCTCAGTGTCAAGAGGGAGATCAACATCACTAGCTTTTGACACCAATGCATCGTACCTTCCCAGCTCCACTTTCCATGTCGGGCCGCCACTCTGTCACACAAATTTCAAATTGATCATACATTACATTTTCATCGAAAGAATAGCAGTTTTTTTCTGTTATTCATTCAACTTAATCAAAATTACCAAGGCAACAGCATCTCTAGCAGCAAGGGCTATGATGTCTGCACAGGAAACCTTGTTTGCACATTGTGCATCTGCTTCTACTGCAGCTTTTGCTTGGAGGATTGTGTTGTATCCATCTGCTCTCAGAAATAGATTTTCCCCATTGTGCCGCTCATCATCATTATTTGAATTTGTAATCATGATTGAAGCATCACAGCCCTAGAGTTATAATACAAAATATAACTATTAAAAATTACCCAATTTTAATATAGAGAGAAACATCAGACAATTATCGTATGAACTATCAGTGGCGGACCTAGTGCATAAGAATGGGGTCAATTGACCCCCATTTTTTTTTCAAAATCTAGTACTAAAAATATATTTTTTTTATACAAATTATAGTAAAATGCTAGAGGTATATGAAATTGACCTCCGTTCTTTTTTGTGAAATTTTATACTGTTGACATCCATTTTTAAAAAAATATATATATTGTGTATAATTTGAGAGATTTCTAGCATTTTTGAACATTTTTTAGTAAAAAAAAAAAAATCAAAAATTCATATGTGACACTTTGTATTTTATATTATATCTTTCTCACTCACCATTCTTATTAAAAAAAAAAAAATTGACCCCCATTCCATAAATTTCTGGCTCCGCCCCTGTGAAGTATAACTTGAATAAAATTAGATCAGGTATTTAATTAGCTGCACTGAGGTAAAAATACTAGGAATTAACGTACTGTAACAAAACAATCATGAAAGAAGAGGCGTAGTGTCGCTGCTGCCGCAATTGGAGACGAGGCCATCATCCCACTGACAGCACGTTGAACAAGGCTTTCGAGATTAGGGCATACATTGGCATAGTAGTCAATACTCAATTTTCCTCCAGTTGTGTTTTGTGAAGGTGCAGGCGCAAGTTCTGGAGCAAGCACCAGCGAAGGTGTAGGAGCAGCAGCTGGTGATTCGGTTGAAGTTGTAGGTGGTGCCGCGCTGTCTGGGGGTGGAGGAGCTGTATTGTCATTTGGTGGTGCATTGTTGTAAGGTGGTGGCGCATTAGCTCCGCCCCCAGAATAAGGGCACTCTGCGGATGCTGCTACAAGAAGAGAAACCAAGATCAACAAATTAAGTCCCTTCATAATTTCTTAGTTTCCTCTGCACTCTGGTAATATTGGTGTAGCTTTGTTGGGGGTGCTTAGGTTTAATGGATCTGGTGTGTGTCAAAGTTAAGAAATCGGTTGTTTATATAGTGCTGATAAGTGGAGAAATGGCGTGTGGTTTCCACAGAGCTGCTCATTGATTTGAGATATGTATTCCTTGGTCAATAATTATGGAGACATCCCTGCACGTCTCCATTCATCATTTTAATAATTTGGTCAAACAACGGTTTTGGTTCTTGATTGAACCAGAAATTATGTTGCCTTTCACTTTGGTCATTCACATCAACGAAAGTACTTGAAACCATTAATTTTGCAGGTGATAAAGAGGCTTCTGTGATTGAATAATTAACCGGTAAATTATTAGTTGCTTTGCAATTTTATAAACCTCTTCTTTTGCTGTATTAATCGCTTGGGTAAATATAATATATTTTCGATGAAATTGAAAACCTATTAGAAACTTGAAGAATGATATTTTTTTTTTAGTAATAACGGATTCTGATACATTCCAGCATCTTTTATATATTATTTTCAAGAATTGAACTTGCATATGTCCGTGGAGAGACAAGAACTCGTGCCATTGCACTAAGTTCGTAGTTCCTATGGAACAGTATTATATTTTTATTAGATTTTTTGTTATATTATTTTATATATAATAAATGGTTCACAGTTGGTTACCAGTAAAGATTTTGTACATTTGAAGTAGAATACACAAGTGGTTGGTTTAGGGTTTAGCGTTCACAGTCCGTCGTCTAAGAAGATCATCTCCGTGCATTTCATGGAACCGAAATAAAAGGGATACATTTTTTATTTTTGTGACCATTACACGGCCAGAAGGCCAAAGGGATACAAATATATGTACAGGAAAAATTGAACAGGCATGCATTCTGACAATTGTTCGTAGTTGTTTCTCAGAAGTTTTAGGTATATTAATAGGGAGGAGAGTTCAAATGTCTCAATTTTTTTTTTGTTTTTCTTCATGTTTTTATTTTAAAATTTTAATAAGACAAAATTTGAAATTTAGATGTCAAAATAAAACCATCAGATAAGATATATAACCTTTTTTCTATACACACATAAAATATCGATCATGGTATTTTGATTTTATTTTCATTATTATTATGAATTTGTAAAAATATGCCAATATGGAAAAATTTTGAACATTAAATTTTCAACTTATTGATTAATATAAAATCGAAATCGAAAAATAATAATTTTTAATGTATATATAAGGAAAATAATATATATCACATCTAACGATTTAGTTTTGACATATGAGCTTTAGAATTTTTGTTATTAGAAAGTTAAGAAATAAAGAAATGATACAGGCACAAAAAATAGAGTCATTTTGAACTCTTCTTATTATTAGGATAGAGTGAGGCTACGGTACTATATATGTAAACTTACAAAGTACATATTACGTACTATGAAATATTTCATAATGTTATTTTTAAAGTTTAAATAGTCAATATAAATCATTTAACATGACAATTATATGAAAATGTACTTGTTAATTAACTTTATAATTTCTTTATAATTTTTTTAGATAGGTGAAAAATCACAAAAAATTTAACCCAAGTGTACGTACCACAGCCTCACTCGATCCTATATATTATGTGTGTAGTTATAATATGTGTAGTTAATTAAATATTACGATAATGAACACTTGTTGATCTTAAACGGGCTTACGTAGTCCATTATTTTTAGTAAAATGGCTGACAAGTCTTGTCAAGACGCATGGGAGACTTGTCAGAGATAAAAAAAATTAGGAGCTAATAAAAAATATAATAATTGTAGTTCATCTATCGCTTTAGGGTAGAGCACATATTCTAATTAAGTTTGACTATGCTTTAGCATATTATTATTTTAATTTATTCTGAAAGTCTAGACAAATTAATGGTTTCCAGCGGATACAGTTAAAAGAAATGCCGTCTGTTTATTCTTACCTATTATTTATTTTAGAGAGAATTTCAAGCATACCACTCAAAAATATAAAATTACGTATTTCAAATTCTATAATAACTTATTTACCATTCTAAATTCTAATAACTTACATATTTATCAAATTTAATTTAAATATATATCAAATATGTTCAAAATTAAAATTAATTATATTTAAATTTTAGAAAACTTCAATTAATCAAGAACTAATAAATCTAATCTCGTTTGCGATATGTACACGCCCACTCTTCATCTAGACATACTCTATCATATCTCTCTTCATTATATATATATATAGAGAGAGAGAGAGAGAGAGAGATGGGCTACGGTACATTGCGATGTATAAGCTCCTTTATACATCGGACTATAAATTGTCGGATTCAAAATCCAAACAGCCGATCCAAACGTTCAACTTGTTCTCCATATTAATATATATTTGGAGACCAAAATTTTACATTTTTTGGAAATTTTTTACTATTTGTTTAGATTTATTGAATATCGCTGTTTTCAGACAAATTTGGGCCATAAAAAAACAGCGATTTTCAATAAATCTAAAAAAATAGTAAAAAATTTCAAAAAAATGTAAAATTTGGTCTCCAAACACATATTAATATGGATAACAAATTGAACGGTTTGGATCGGCTATTTGAACTCTGAATACGACGATTTATAGTGCAATGTACAAGAAGGCGTATGCATTGCAATGCATAATAGCCCAACTCTATATATGTGTGTGTGTGTGTGTGTCTACTCCGAGCTTCTATTTAGATCTTTCTTCGTCCACCAACATGAGCTCCCTTCTATGTCTTAATGTTTTTTCCTCTTTATATCCCGTAGCTAACAGTGATTGGAATGATACTGAAGAAACAGAAGACACAAATGCTAAAGAGGACATGATAAATGAGGAGAGGGGTGCTATGGAGGGCAAGAGAGGAAGATAGATTTTAGTGCAGAAGGTGAAGGGTCGCGTGAAATTAAAAGAAGGCGTGAGTGATTATGTGCAGAAGCGGAAGGGAAACATAATAGTTAAGTAATTCATTATATTTTATATTAAATTAAACATAATTAATCTCAGTTTCTATATCAGTTGAGTAAATATATGAGTTATTAGAATTTAGGATGATAAATACGTGAGTATAGAATTTAAATATAGAATTTAAATGATGAATATGTATTTTCTTGATTTTTGAGTTCTATGAAATTCTTCTTTTATTTTAAATAAGAGTAGGGTTAAAATATACCATTGGTTTTGTGTTCCAATCATGTCCGAACAGTAGATCCAGACCGCTCAACATGATCTTCATATTAAAATATGCTTGGAGACCAAATTTTATATTTTTGAAAAAATAAAATACTATTTTTTTAGATAGGTACAAAGCCATTATTTTTAGAAGATTCTGGACCATTCCAAACAGTGATTTTGTAACTATCTAAAAAATATTAAAACAATTTAAAAAATATATAAAATTTGATTTCTAATCATATTTCAATATAAAGATCGTGTTAAGCAGTCAGAATTGACTATTCGTTTAAAAATAGAGAAAAAAATATATTACATGATTGGAGCATAAAATTCATAGTACATTTTAACCCTACGCTTTGAATAAATGGTTAAGGTCTGCTAGACAACTACAGCTGAACCGATCTTTATATATGATAACAACGATCGACACCGTTGCAAGCTTAATTAAGAGATACCATGGTGGTATGGAGTATCAGACACATCTAATAATAATATTGGTGAAACCAGGAGCGAATACACATTCAATGAATAATATAAAATTGACCTCATTTCGTCCCGGATCCGGATTCCCTAAAATAACCCAATTTTGGGATTTTGAATCAAGACCGTCCGATGCTCCGAATCATCTTGGGATTCGAATTCGTTCTCAGAATATGTGCTCTCCAAATCCAGATGGATTGTCTCAGATTCGAATTGGACGGTCCCGATTTAAAACCCAATCTTGGGTTACTTCACTGCATCTGAGTTTTTTCGCAAACTTATGATAAATTTCGTTTTTGAAACTCGGATTGCTATTATGATCTGATTAACAAATTTTGGGCTTAATGGTTTGGATGTTGGATCAGATCCATGTAAGAGTTGGATTTGCATTGAAACCGGCCCGGACCGATTATTGGGCTGATCAAAATATATCACTCCCCACAGCCCAGGCCTTTATGTAGATGCTCATTACGTTTGTCATAAAGTAAAGCCCAACTCAACAACAAGCGTTGTTTGGTTTTGAAAGATATTATCAACTCTGAAAAGGCGTGTTTCCATCAGTGTCGCGCTCTGTATTTTTTGGAGCTAGTTACCTTGATTGTAACGTAGCAGAAAAAGCCTGACACACAGTGAATCCAATGAAATATACTTTTTGTTCCGATCTATATGCATAAGATAATTGAATGTGTGAACTGTATCTCGATAAAAATATTAATTAGCTACTTTTAATCAGGGATAGGTCGGACCGTTGGAGAACATTTTGTCAGTTTAATACAAAAGTTATTTCTGATCTAAATATATAGCTTTCCCTGAAACATGTGAAAATAATAATATTTGAAGTAATTACACAAAATGTTGCTTTGAACCCATTGCTATTTGATGTAATTTCACATATATAATTGCCTGCATCTCTGTTTGGAATTTGAAAAAATAAAAATAAAAAAAATAACAAAATAATCATGACTTATTAATTTTCAATAATTTATTTATGTTGAAGAATAGAATTAGTTAGAGGGTAAAATTGTAAAATAGAAAAAGAGTAAAACAGTAATTTAGAATAGTTAGAAACTTACCGTCAGAATTCTTAACGGTAAAATAAACCAAAGGGCTATAAATACTCTGTAGAACAGATTGTAAAATATAACAAAAAAAAGAATAAAAACAACTTTTCATAAAAAACTTGTGTCTTCCAAAATTAACAATTTACCTACTAGATAGAACAACTTCACAATTAGAACGCGTAATTAATTACAAACTTTCATATAAAAATTACAAACATCTTAAAACAAACATGGCTTTAAGTTCCAAAAGACTGTTGACTGGTTCAATTCCGTGATTGTCCAAACACAATTGATCAGTTATGGAAACGACAGTCCCGGCGTATCTCTCCGTGCATTGCAGTCTTAACCTGGATCCTCCCTAGCTTCGTCATGGCACCAGTAAATGCATTGAAAAATGCACGTTCATTTGTAGCGAAACGGTTTATGATCCTGCGAGTGATGGGGTTAGTAAATAAGACCTTGTCGGATGCTAGTACACCCCTGCCCTGCTGCAGATTTTTATAGTATGCATTATCAAACTTTTGAGGGGTTGTGTTGTCGAGGAAAGTGAAGGAACTTGAATTGAAATTTATTGGGCAGGATCTTTTTAGCATGTTTTCAAATTTCGAGTCCATGCCGAGATCTGTTGTAGGGTAGAGTCGGTTGCTGAAGAACTTGCAACTTGCGGCACCGATAGTATGACCCCCTTTGAATAATTAAGAAGTCAATTTTGTAATTAGTTCACAGTGGTTCACTACTAGTAGTGTGAAAATGAAAGTAATAATTTCCTAATTAGAGGAAAAAAATGAAAATTTGAGATACCTGACAAGGCGACGAAATCAGTCTTAGACAGGTTATATCTTGAGAACATTGTTGTCAGTACATTGAAGGAAAAGTCAGGATGAGGAAGGAAGACGAGTTTTTTTCTTGATATTTTTCCATCATACCTCCCAAGCTCCACTGGCCATGAAGGCCCACCACTCTGTGAACAACAACTTTTAACTTAGTATCAACTCTCTCTTTTTCTTTTAATTAATGAATTACACTAAATAATTAACACGTCGAGAAATTCATGCATGCAAGAAATTTTACCAAGAAGACAGCATCTCTAGCTGCAAGAGCCAATATGTCAGCACAGGACACCTTGTTGGTGCACTGGGGATCACTATCCACCGCCGCCTTGGCCTGCATAACAGTGTCAAACCCTGAGGGTTTGAGTGAAAAATCATCAGGGTGGAACCACTCGTCGTCTCCGTTTGCATTGATGATCATTAAAGATGCATCACATCCCTAGTCAAGCAAATTATACTGATTTACTTCCAATAAAGGTTCATATTTCTAGTATGCTAGTTGAGAAATATATTTGTTTGTAAGCAAAAGAACTGATTGCCTGTGTATACCCTGACAAAACAATCATGGAAGAAGAGACGGAGGGTTGCCGGTGCTGCAATCGGTGTCTGTGCCATCTTTTTCTGAACAGCACTACGCACCAATTTTTCAAGATTTGGGCAGGTTTTAGCATAGTAATTTTGTTTCAAAGAACTAGCATTTCGTGAGAGAATAATAAAAGCGAGGAGTGTTGGAAGTATGACTTGCGTTCCCTTCATTTGGAGTTCTTTAATTTTCTTGAAACTTTGGTTTTAAATGTTTTTAGCTTGCGCAGGGTTTGAAAAGTGATGAAATATTAATGGTTTATATAGAGTAGCTTTGTAGAGATAATAACATTTTGTTGGTGAAAGATAGATAGAAGATCATATTTGTGTGGTTTTGCATAGTAGTGTTGCCTCATCATTGTTGTCTTGTTACTTATCAATTCATAGATATTGTTTAAGAAATTAAATATGCATCTCCGAAGGCTTCAGTGGTGCAATTAATAGATCGCTTCTTTTATAATATATCTTTTCTAGTATGGATCGGATTTGCTTCTTTTATAATATATAAACCAATATCATAGTAGTGTTTAAGAAATTAAAAAGTAGTTAATGTGCATGAAACTTCATAATCGATTCTTTTTAAAATGTCTCATCTAGCTATCCTTTTGAAATTATATAACCAAAATCAGCAACTTCTATATATTTATGAGGTTTTCATTGGTTGTAGTACATATTCATTATTTGATGATATATAGTTTTTTTTTCTCAAGAAGCTGATTTATATATTTTGCATATTGCACGTGTTTCCAAAAACTTTGTTGTAGTACAAAGTTTGAAGGGATGAAATTATTTTGTTGTAAAATTAAGTTTATTTACGTGAGAAGTTGGGAACTTATTAGGTGGCTTTTTTTTTTACAAAGCGATGCTGAAATCAATGTTGTACATATCAACAAACTAAAGTGACGTCCAATTAACGTTCTAATTAGTCAATATAGAACGCTTGCTTATTTCAATGTCTAGCACATGCATCCATGTGGACATACAAAAAAAACTATTGCAAA
The DNA here is from genome assembly GCA_024447775.1 of Carex cristatella. Taxonomy (NCBI): domain Eukaryota; kingdom Viridiplantae; phylum Streptophyta; class Magnoliopsida; order Poales; family Cyperaceae; genus Carex; species Carex cristatella. Next base: position 11,533,115 of record JAJHPF010000002.1, read on the forward strand.
TGAAGCTTCATTTTAGCACTTGTGCAATTAATTAGTCTTCGAACTGCAATACTTTCGGTGGGGAGTTTTGTTACATGCATCATCCCCTTTGAAGAAATTCATTTTTTTTTCTTTATGCACTTGTGCAATATTCATCCCTAAGCTCATGTAGCAATCATAACTTTATTTCCCAAATGAATTTTTTTTTTTTAATTTAGGGATCGAGACAAAAAATGAACAAATTAATTAACGTTTTGGTCCGAATATATGTACTTAATCGAAATAAATTAATATATATACGTCACATGTATAAGGCAATGCTCACAAACGAATCCTCGTAATTATATATATCTTATTAATTATTCATATATCTCGCACTATTATGGGTGTGTATCGGCATATTGGTGCAGTTATATATTAATATGTTTCTTTAGGCTAAATTTCGATATATACACTATGTACATGTTTATCTAGCTAGCTAGCATTCGTAGAATTTTCTTATTCAGTGGTTATAGGCATTTCTAAGGTCAACTTTGAGTGTCACATCCCCTTCATCTAGTACATGACCTATATGTTCTATTATTAGGCTCGCACTATTCCTCGGGTCAATTTTTTGGCCCAATGGTCTAGATTGCTTCTGGAGCAATCTTATGTACAGATCATTCGCAATTTTATCGACATATATGAACAAATAAAAACAATTGTATTATTATCTCTATAACGTCATAATTAATGCAATACACCGCAACTTTTAGAATAATATGAATTTGAACATTTCAATATTATAGTGGAGCGAGCTCTCATTCTATATATACATACTGGGGAGGACCCAAGTGCAACCGGGGCCAGCTGGCCCATCTGGATTTTGTATTTTAGTGCAAGTCGGGACGTTTCGATCGACTTTGTCTCTCCTTGGAAATTTTTTTGTCTCCTGCTGGATGTTTAATTTATTGTTCGGGTTAAATTTAAGGTTAAAATTAAAATAAATTTCTTCAATTATGATTAATAATTAGAATTATAGATTAAAATATCAGAAATTAATTACAAGTCAGAACATTGAAAAGTATAGATTAAAGCATTATTTTTTATTAAGTAGTTAATTAATTAATAGATTTGAACCGATTAGCTATTTAAATAATTAAATCCAATCATGGATTCGTCCCTATATAGATATCACATCAGAGATCGATGTAAAGCGACCTATTTTGGGCTCATTTTCGCCAAACTAAATGCATGGCATCATCAAGACATCCTCACTATAATATTGCAACGCGGATAAAGTTGCATGCAAGAGCAACTCATGATTATTTATTAATTATTACATTAATTTCATCCAATGCATGATATTTAATTATCATGACTGCAAGATTAATTAATGCACTATCTACTTGGTGCTATTGTACTTAAGCTTGGTCAATTTCATGCGTAAAGAAAACATAAAGTTGTAATACCCTTATTTAATGGAGTAAGATAGCTAGATCCAGAGATAACTATATGATCCTGTAAAGAAAATGTATTTAACATCATTTTATTAAATATTTTTTCGTACAACAAGTACATAATTTTTGAAATACGAACAAACTAACCATAATATGATAAATAAATGAAATGAAGTATTGTACAAAAAGAAAACACTATTACATGAAAATATAAATGAGAAGCATACCACGTTAATTTGGGAACCTACAATCCCGGCGTATCTCGCCGTCTAAGGCAGATTTAACCCCGATCCCGCCAAGCTTAGTCATGGCACTGATAAAAGCTTGGAAGAAAGCTTCTTGGTTTGATGCGAACAAATTTACTGTGCCTCGTGATCTTGGGTCGGTGTAGAGAATTTGATCAGATTCCAATAGGCCCTTGCCATCTTGCAGATTCTTGTAGTAGGCATTATCAAATGCGGCATAGGTCATGGCATCAAGGAAGACAAAGATATTAGGATTTAATATCGCCGGGCAAGTACCTCTCAGTTGATTTGCAAACTGTAGGTTCAATGTCGGGTCGGTTGTTGGATAAATCCGATTGTTGATGAAGGCGCAGCTTGCAGCACCAAAAGTATGTCCCCCTAGTGAGGTAGAGGATGGATGTTAGCGTAATTGGTGGGAAAAAATAAGTACAACATATGATAAAAATAAATTTGCTTGCCTGAAAGAGCGATCATATCGGTTTGGTCCAGGCCAAAAACAGAAAACATTTGATTTAATTTGTCCAATTTGTAGTCTGGGTGAGGAAGCACGACACTGTTTCTTGTTGACGCTTTTCCATCATACCTCCCGAGCTCCACTGGCCAATATGGCCCACCGCTCTGACATAAGGTAAATAGACCAATCAAGTCATAATTGAACTTAAAACTTTGAAAATAAATTTACATCCGTTGCCAATATATGAAACATACCAAGAAGACTGAATCTCTGGCAGCAAGGGCCAAGATGTCAGCACAAGAAACCTTGTTGGTACAATGTGGATCAGCATCAACTGCTGCCTTGGCCCGCAAGACAGTGTCGAACCCATCTGGTTTAAGCGTGAAGTCATCTGGGTGGCGCCATTCGTCATCCCCACTGGGATTAATGATCATGACTGAGGCGTCACATCCCTGTTATCCAATAAAATTACAGGAGTAATCACAGACGTTGCTGTAAAAAAAAATCTACAGGTGCAAAAACATATCTAGGGTTCATTCATTGATGCGGTAGATGGTTAATTAATTCCAGAAATTATTGTTATCCTTATAATATATAATATATCATGATGTGTACCTAGACGTTAAATGGTCAAATACTCAATGAAAACGAAAAGAAGGATACTACTAAGGTCATCTTGATAGTTTTATTATTTGTAAATTGAAGGAATGATATATAGGAATGTTGACAGTATTGAAAACTTACTGTAACAAAGCAATCATGGAAGAAGAGGCGTAGTGTGGCTGGAGCAGTTATTGGTGATTGTGCCATTTTTTGTTTAACTGCACGACGAACTAGGTTTTCGAGATTAGGGCAAATGTTGGCATAATAATTGGTTGTTAGTGCGGATGCCTTGTGCGGATAAAGAACTAAAATCACTGAGAGTATAAGTTGGATTATCCTCATGCCTCTCTCTTTCTCTCTGTATGCTGAATAAGGTTTTGTGTTAATCTAAGATGGAGGAAAATATGGCATATGTTGACTATATATAGGGACATTTTGACGTGAAGTAAAGTCAAGTCAACGGAAGAAAAGTAGCATTTGATTGTATCAAGTAATGCACTACTCTGTTAACAGCCTGGAAATTTTGGTAGTATCCAAAATGTACTTTATCCATGTAATATTATATATATGTCAAGACTGATTACTAGCAAGGTAGATGAATTTTAACAATTTGAATTTGTAGTTTGAAATCAATTCAATAAATTTAGATTTAAATTTACAAACTACTGATGATCACTATTCAAAGGTAAAAATTAATATATATATACTACAATTAATAGATCACTATTCAAAGGTAAAAATTAACTATTACATACCGACAAGAATTAATATTTTCGAGTGTACCGCTATTAGTAACAGAAGTATTTGTAATAATTATAACGTCACTAAATATTTTCGAAGAATTAATAGTTATTACCTCACAGATAATGACAGTTACACACCTTAATTATGAAATATAAAGCTGCCAGTGCGAAAACAAAAAAAGAATGTCAGGTTCTGATTATACTGTGTGCTTAGAGAATTCGGATCACCCCATATACTGACTCAAGCAAATTACAAATGTAAGGCTCAGATTAGTTCTTTGAACTTAGCACGAATCTCAAAACGGACCCATAGTATTTATATAGCCATCTGATCGACTAATTTTGCCAGGCTGGAATTAATCTGGGGCCGTCCTTGTAATTTGCTTAGAAAGTTGGTTTTGTGACGTGCGTATAGCATTATATTAAAAATCATGAAGGAACGCTAATGGAAATCATGCACATTCATGGGCTTAATGAATATACTTTAGCAGCTTAATCGAGACTTCTATAAAAAACTATACTTTAATATCAGTTCTCGAGAATGCATGTCCACTTGAGTATATATGGCCTTGACGTGGTTCAATTTAATTAAAAGGCAAGGATAGTTGACTTTGTCAACGTAACGCATGTTATTTTTAACAATTACGTAGACTTGAATTCGCGTTTCGCGGGTCGCGGCCAATAATTTTAGGGTCAGCTGATTGGTGCTTCACTTTATTGTCTTACGTATATATTGTAAATCTAATTGTGTGATACTAGAGTCAGGGCTGCAAACGAATCCAACCGAATCAAACTTACTCCAATTTGAGTTTGGTTTGAATTAATTTCGGATTAAATTTTTTACGAACTCAATTTCGAATCTTTTATGAACTTTTTTACGACATTAAAGAGTGATCGTAGTCGCTGAGAGCGAGAGGTGAAAGTCGTCTAGGGTTTTAGAACTGAAAGCAAGAGTTATTATGACTTATGGCTGGGCGCCCTTATGGTTTAACTTTTAAGTCATTAGCGGAAATTAACGGTTCACGTTATTTTGAGATTCGAACTAGAATAGTTTGTGAACCTATTTCGAACGAACCAGGTCCAGTTTGAGTTTGATTTGAATTAATTTCGAACTATTTCGAATCCAATTTTTTACGAACTTTTTTGAATCAAACTCAAACCGAATCACGAACTACGAATTTTTTTTACGGCCCTGGTGATACTTGTCTTACATAGTGCAAAGGTGTGGACAAATATTCCTCAATCGGTGCTGTACGGATCTTCTGCTTCATTCGTGAAATGACTCGTTGTTATATGTTAATATGTTATTTTTTTACAACTCGTTTCAGGTAGGACTACGGAGTCATGGTCATAATACAAACTTAATATATACAGAGTAATTAAAACTAGAGTAACGTTCTGGTTCCGCGCGCGTCTCCATCCTCCAATTTGCTTCTCAAACTAAAAAAAAAAAAAAGTTTCTTCCCCTCATTTTTTTTGTCCGTTCAATCTTGCTCATTTTTTCAACAATCTATAAAAAATTTCACAAATTTAAAACTACGAACATTGTATACACAATTTAAAAAAATTCTATTTTAAATGAAATTCATAATTAAATATTTTTAGATTATATTTGCTTCCCAGTATTGTTTTTATCTTCTTGATATGTCCATTTTTTAGTATCCTCATTTAAAAAAAAAATTACACAAGTGTCCTCAGTTTTTTTTTTTCAAAACTGCCCCAACTGTCAGAGGCGGATCCAGCCTAACCCAAGGGATCAACTGCTCTTCTCTGAATTTTGAAAATACAAATTTATAGGTACAGATCGATTTTGCCCCTCTCTGAAAATTTATTTGTCTCCTCTGAACTTTTAGTTTGTAATTAATATTAAATTTAAAATTAAAATTATAATATTTTTTAATTATAATTAGTAATTAGAATTAGAAGTCACAATATTGAATATTCTGAATCCGCCTGTCTACGGTCCTTTATAGAAGTCTTTGCCGCTAAGCATAAAAAAGAAGAAACAATACAGACGTATAAAGAGCCCAAAGACAGCTATCTGTTGACTGCTTCGCCTGTAGAGAAAAGAAAAGCACGTTGCAGCAAATCCAAATTACCAATCAGCCAATCATTTTATGCCTATCATAATATTATCGTACAAACCTACTTAGCTTTACACTTTACTATGTTTCTCGCCCCCGAAAAATATGCCAACTTTAGACAGCATTTATATTGAAAATAACATAGAAGGCATGGTTTTCCAACGAATAAAGTTGACTACAATATACATACATCGATTGAGGCTTTTATCTCCGCCTCACCTACTGTGAATTAAATCAAACAGAGACTCGTTATTTAATCCAGTTTATCTGAATTCTCTATAGATAATTAGTTCGGAACCATCCAGATTCATTTGATTATCTAAAACTAAGAACAAAAATACCCTGGTTGATTTTGGTAGTCTAGTAGGATCTTACTCGACAGACTTGTTCGCTGGATCCTATGGATCCGACTCTGCTGTTTTTTTAGAGAAAAGCAGGATCCTGTTTTTCTAATCCCAATTATTTAAATTCGTTGAGATTTGTATATGAATTTTTTTTTTTTTTTATCAAGAACGTGAACGAAAAATTTTGAATGGTTGAGATTGGAAAAGCAAAACTCTACTTTTCTCTGAAAAAAAAAAAAAGCAGAAGAGTCGGATCAGGATCTTATTAAGTGGAAATAGACACTTGGGTTTGAATCATGTTCAAAATTTTTGTTTTCTAATGGATCGTTATCGGGTATAAGAGTATAAGATACGTACCATTACTGATTAAATTGGGCCGAAAATGTAACTGGGTGTGGAGGCAGTAGGCTAGAAGTCCACCCGGCCCAGTAAAAATAAAATAGTTGGTTGAGCCATCTTTCTTATTTTATTATAATTATATTTTTTTTAAGTCCGTTTCTTCAGGTACCAGGCGATCCGACAATTACACGCCGCATCTCTGCAGTTTGTTTACAGTTTAAATTGAGATTCGATTTTCGCAGATATAAAAACAGCGGGATGTTTGTCATTCGTGGAACATTTGTACTACCTGAAAAAATAAATTATGAAACTATTTTTTTTCTGGGTCCTGGGGGTCCATTGGTTTGTTTTTGTTTTTTTGGGATCATAAAGGTATATTCGTTAATTTTTCTTAGAGATTTTGTTTTGGTGCCTCTTTTAGAAAATCAGAGGAAAGATCTTGACCTGTCAATTTAGTTAGCATTAGCCATTGAAACGATAATGATGACAATCTTCTCTTTTTCGTTAAAGAAGAAATTTCAAATATTATGGTCCAGTAGTCCACTGGAAGCTGAGTGGAGCAAAGTTGTAAAGATTGGATGCTATATATCTCCATCCATCACAAAAATATGTACTTATCGTTATAAGATGTTTGTCAGCTCTACAGCAATGCACCCAAACCAAAGTGACTATTCGCTCTTCTCCATTTTTGTAGAATGATTAGAGATGATGGACATGGACCCCACAATTTGCGTCTAGGAAAATTCTGAAAACTGAAAAGACTTTCTAAGAAAGAAACAATTGCTTCATGATGAGCACAGTAACAAATTTGTTAAGAGGTCATTTCTGAAAACTTAAAGTTCATATTCCGGACTCAGGATTATATATAAAATTCGTTAAACATTTGGGATTAATTGTCATTTAATGATTCTAGTTATATTCAGAAATTGAACAGTAATCATTAATCTTATTGTCGATTCTCTAAGAGATCGTTTGGTAAATCAAGGCAGTGTTATTCAACTAATAAATTTAAATTGTATGACTTCAAGACTATTTTGAAATAAGATTAGAATAGTACTATTTGGAATAGGATAAATAATATTATTTTTACACGATTTAATTTCGCTTTATAAAAATTTGTAGTAAGAGCAGTATTATGGGGTAGTAGTATTGTATGAGAATGTCATTTAACACAATAAATATAAATATAAACTAAAACTTATTAAGCTAACAAATAAATAAAATTATGTTGAACCAAAGTAAAATACTAAAAAGAATCAATTGTATCACTATTTGAAAATTTTGTATATACATTTTTTTTATTTCAAGTTGAGGCTCTTTTTTATATATAATTCCCTCTTCAGTTTAATAATTTTTTTAAGGTCAGTGAGCAACGAGGTCACCAACAATTGTATTAAAAAGAGAAAAGAGTTTAGAATACATTTTTTTTTTGAGAGAAAAAACATATTTTTTATATTAAACCGAATATTTCTTACGTTTGATTGAACTAATTACTAACTGAGATAAAATAAAATAAGATATATCATATTATTTTTAAATACATATTTCCTTTTTTCACTTAAAAAACTCAAGAATTTTTTAGTTATTTCTTAATGGGAATAAAGTGATAAATTATAAGTAGATGACCTAGAAAAAATATTAATATGACGTTAACTAAACCAATTAATGTAATTAATTAAACATAAATTATAAGAATGCTATTCCATCCTTACGGCGCTCTTCTGACGAATTATCAAATATTTGACATTGCTGCTTAGCGGAATAACAGCATTACCCCACTATTTGACAATCATTAGGCTACTTTTATTTATTTTTACAAGTAACAAATATCAACTAATTAGTTATAAATAAATATATATTTTATTCACTAAAACAGAATAACAAATTGAACATAACATGGTAACTTTCCGTAATAATTGCTAAATTAAAAAAACAAATTGTGTTTTAAAAAAATTCACCAATAGGCAATAGTTTATTTATATATTTATTTGATATGATGCCCCATTTTGTTGTTAAGCTGGTAATGGCGCATCGTAGTTAAGTCTTGTTGTTTTTGTTTTGTCTCAACCAGAGCTCAGAGACGCATTGGAAATTTGGAATTCAAATTGAACATAATCTGAGATTCCCATGTGTAGTAGATGCCAGTGTAGTTACCAATTAAAAATAATATAATACATATATTCGTTACCCAGGGCCTTTGCAACATAAAAAAATAGCTATCTTACTTCCATGTATTTATTTTCTCGTGCAACAGCACAATTAAAATAATAATTTTATTGTTTTTTCTGCTGTTTTTGTGCTAAATTTTTGTACAGACAATTACATTAGGGTAGAATAGCTCATGTGAAGGGACTGATCAAGCTATTTTGGCATGATGTGTGAAAGAGTAAAATGCCTTGTCATGTGACAAGTGGAGCCCACACACACTAATCTCTAATGGAAGTTTCTGTCAAACATCTATTTTGATAATTAACTAGTAGATTCTCAAGAATACACGTATCTCGATGTGACATAAAGACAAGAGCATAAGCATTTTCTATTGAAAACTAATCAAAAGGATTTTGTAGCTTCAACTAAATCAGATGCTATTTTGGCTACCCAGATTGCATTTTTTTAAAGAAGTTACAGTCACCGATTTCTATTAAATTGAAAACCAAAAAAGTCATTAGAGAGTCGACTGGTACCAGAGGTCCAGGATCAAATTCAATCAAGATACAAAGCTAACCTGATTACAAACCATTCAGAACAGCCAAAATAAGCACAAATTACAAACAGAACTCTGCAAAATGACCAAAATACTTAAAAAATATACTTATGCACTAAAGACCTTGTACACTATTAAATCTCCAAAGTCACCAACTGATGAGGCAGAAGGAACTCTTCAGTCTTCACCGTCCAAACCTATCTTTCCTCCATGCAAATGGGTTATAACCTGTGTACCCTCTATGGAAAAGACTATTGTAGTGCCTATCATGTCCTTCACATCATGAGGTTGAGAAGTTAAATCTACTTTTTTTTGTGATGCAAAAAATAAACATGGGATATAATTCTTGAATCTAAAGACTTATTCTCATGAATTTTACATCTACAAATTCAATTATATTTCTATCAAGCCATAAAGACCATGCCCAGATTGCATGTTAAACTTATTGTTTATATATCCACTCAAAACTAATTAAATGAATGTTAAACTAGTATAAATTAAGTAGTTTGAAGTTGGAACATCAACCGTATGAAATAGATGGTATCATTTGTCAATAAATTGATATTGTTTCAACTCAAAAAAAAGTTCGCACACAGAAAAAAAATATGGAAGTACTGGGACACACACTGTCGGCCAAGGAATAAAAATGGAATTTGTCATTTTCATAATGTAACTTTCGGCAAGTGCCAAAACTTAATTAAATGGTTGATTAGCATCTAAAATAATAAATTGAACTGTTGCACTAAAGATCTTTACCGTTGTACTAAAAGTCTTCCTAAATAATTTGATTTTGATTTTGACAGATATTATGACACATTAATTGGTACAGATAACTAACTGTCAAGACAGAACAATAAAAATCCAGGATCATTCATATATGCTCTCCATTTCATTACAAATAGATCGCTTTTGCCTCAAAAAAAAAAAATTGTACTGAAGACATTAGACATTATAAAAAGATCTGCACTTGGAAGCGGGAGCAGTCCTTTTTCAAGTGCTTAAGGCAAAAATTCTAAATAGCCCTGTATAAAAAATCTCCTGCCTACCGGTCACAATCTGTCTCCTCTTTCTTTTTTCCCATCGATATTTGGATTTTTTTTTATAAACCATAATTAAAAAAATAGAAAAACAATACGATTATTTTATTTTATTTTTTTACAAAAGCTATAAGAACCGAGTTGGCAATTCGGTCCGAAATTTTTTTTTCATCAGGGACAACTAGGTTCCGAGTTATTTTACAGTTTTGTATCGGAAACTCAGCTAACAAATGTATAATGGATAAGAAATATGAATGAACCAAGTACAAATAATTGAGTAGAACTAGGATGTTCTTAAGTTCATCAAGTTTGTTTGTGAACTCAACTCTAAAATTTATTGGATTGATTTCAAATGAAGAATCCGAACTGTTGAAATCTGTCTACCTTACGAGTGATGCATCTACATACAAAATTTTAAAATTTTTGGTTTAATTTTGTATAAAGTCAAGTAGTCAAAAAATATCTAAATAATAAATGCATTAAAATTAATTTATATACCTTCCAATTTTGATTGTTTGACTGTATATTAAACTAATTTAAAAATTTTAATTTTTTACATATAGCACATCACTCGTAAAATCAATATAATATATTTTGAAATTAAGTTTACAGAGAAAAAATTGTGAACTTAAAAACACCCTAGTTCTACTCAGAATAATGTGTTTCATGATTAAACACGACAGCTGACACGGAAGATTGGTCCGTCGACTTAATAGTGAGAAATTTTGATAATTTTGTAATTTTAACAATGTTCTTCGAATGGAGACAAAACATGTTAAAAAAATTATATATTGATTGAAAACTTAGTTATTAATTAAATACTATGCAATTGGAATATAATTTAATAATTAATCAAAGACTACTACATATATAGATGGCTTCCAATTTCAAGGTTTTTGATAACGATAAAACTAGCATCTAAATTCACCATTTTTGTGCAAAATATATTTCTAATATAAACATTTATCTAACATATGATGTCAAAATCAACAGTTTTGTATAATTATTAAAATTTTCAAATTAACTCATAAATAAAAAAAATATCTCTTGTAATTATTAAAATGAGAAAATTATGTATATGTCTATCAAAATTTCCCGTGTTAGTTATTTCCCTATCAATCTGTTAAAGTTCACTATATACTCATCCAAACCCAAAAACCTGATAAATATCTCTATCTTATAGTACTCAATTGAAATATTGAATTTGATATTAATTAAAAGAGAAGTATCTATTGGGCAGCAAATAGGACTTCTTCTTTCTTCCTTCTAAGAATTTAAAGAAGGGTATACTATTCATTGTTCTTGTCATGAATGAGAATTTATTTTATAAGCCATAATTAAAAAATCATTTTATGAAACTAATATAATTATTTTTTTATACAAAATTTAAAGAACTGAAATATCATTTCAGTCTGTCATTTTCTTTTGGAGACCGAAATGACATTTTAGTTCGACAGCTTTTCATAACTAGTGTTTCACATAAAATGACATTTCAGTTCTTATAATTTTGTAACAAAAAAAAAATTATGTTGGTTTCATAAAATTATATTTTTTAATTATAGTTTATAAAAAAAAATTGCATGAATGGTACCTGTACGTTTTTTAAATAGTCGTATAATTTTTAATTATAGTTTATAAAAAAAAATTGCATGAATGGTACCTGTACGTTTTTTAAACAGTCGGTATGCGCGTATAAGAGTTGGATACAGTGCTTCGAGATTCCCCACACCCCCCCCCAAAACCCCACCCCACCCCACCCCACCCACACACACACACCAATTCCCAATTTACCCGCTACCATTGATAAGGACCCCACTCAACAGAACATCCGGAGGACAAATCGGACGCATTATTTCATACTTTCTTAAATATATATTTATTTTTTTTATATCATGGATGGGAATCAAAATATGTAATACATTTTCAAACTCCAGAAAATTTCTCTATTTTATGAATTTCGAATTCAAAACCTCAAAAAATATAACTTGCAGAAAATTTAAAAGAAGTTCAGAATGACTGTCACTCTCATAAATATAGCCTAAATTTTCTGATTCTTTCCCCTGAATCTGCTCCCCCATTTTTCAATACATAACGTCTTCCAGTATTTATATTTATTGAAACAAGATAGGCACTCAAGAAATATATTCCAAAACATACAAGATAGGAGTTCATGATGACTATGGCACTCAAGAAATATATTCCAAAACATTAACTTTGTGTTTTCACATTACCAAAACTTGCACATACTTCTAGTGTGCAGAGAGGAATATATTTTTAAATGTCTATCTTTTATTTTATTTTTTTAATATGTTTAGTATTTATTTTGTTTTAATAATTTGTTGTACATATGAATTACGTTTTTAACATTAAATTTTACATTAACAAAAATATTATTCTTATAGACGTTTGATTATTATTTTTCAACATTTACATTGTTCTCTTAACATTTTTATATATATAGAATTCTCAAATCATTTCTAGTGATGATATCGAATTGCAATTTATGATTCTCAAATCATGTCAAGGTGATGATATCGAATTGCAATGATGGTCAATAAAACTTGTATACAATCTCCAAGCATGTCTCGTATCTCTATAAATATTACCAAAAAATTACTAAATAATAAAAGAAAGTATCTAATGTTTACAAACTTTTTAATAAAAATAATAGTTTAATATTAAAAGTATACCATCACATTATCATATATTTTTAATAAATATATATATATTATTAATTAAAATAACTAATTAAATGTCTACACATAATATTACTCTGTTAAAAATAGTTTGACAGTATAGAAATTGACGCAATGTGAACATTTAAAGAGTTAAACTCAAAACATTTTCCTGTTTCTTTTCTCAAAAAGAAGAGGCTTAAGGTATATATATAACTGTTTATCATATATTCATATATACATAAAACATGAGCAGCACCACAATAATCTCTTTACAGAAATCGAAATCACCTTAAATTACTTCTGTATATATCGTAAGCAAAGTATATGATACACAAGCCCTGCTATGGAAACGATAAAATATCACATCAACAACAAAGAATGGGAACAAATATGAATACTCTCCACAGAAAAAAAAAATTGTCAACGAGACTCTGCATGTCGCAAACGAAAATAATACCCAAATGCTAATTCACAGATGTGCATACCCGTCGAATCTCTCCATCCCTACCGGTCTTCACACCGATCCGACCAAGCTTTGTCATTGCAGACACGAACGATTCGAAAAAGGCTGTCTGATTAGATGCAAACCAGTTCACTGTTGCTCTGGACCTCTTGTCGCTGAACAAAATCTGGTCTGAGGCCAGAATACCTTTCAACCCTTGCAAATTCTGATAGTACGCATTGTCAAACTTGAACGGGGTTTGGTTGTCAAGCATAGTGACTGCTGATGGGCTAAAATTGATCGGGCATGTCTTGCGCAACTGCCGTAAGAACCAGAGGTTCATTGGTGGATTCCACACTGCCTTTGTCTGTGGTGCCTGCTTGAATGTGTAGATACGTCGGATGAACTTGTCACAGTGGGTTACTCCAATAGTGTGCGCGCCTAAACATCAAGGAAATATATATTAGATTAATTTGTTTACAAAATAATGCTGAGGGCTCAAGAAGAATGGGAATCTAAATACTAAATTACTATTTTTGTACTTAAATTGAAAACCTTCCTTAGGTCTAGCTCTTGTGTTCAATAAATTGAGGAAAACTATTATGGAGGTATGGGTCAACATGCTACATAAGCGAGTATTACAGGCCATAACATAACAAGACAATTTACAGTACAGTTGAGACTAATTTTCCAATAATTGGAGGATCCACCGACAAATACACAACTGGTTTTAATTCAAACCAGTCAACCTTTTCTGCTTAGTATCCGTCTCTGACTGGTAGATATATAATTGACACATTAATGACGTATTTTCTATTCTTACACCAGAGTATCATCTTCCAATCTCATAAGCTAAAGAGAATTTAATTAGAAGCACCATTTCTTTTGGCTGCCGATCATTAAGGACCCTTTTCTTTGTTATCAGCTCATTTATTGTCTATTACCAAACTAACATTTGGGACCCAAAAATACCCAAACAATTCAAATATGTCGGTCATGATGGCGACTATATGGAGAGATTCAAAATATATAAGCTATAGACACCAAAACTACTATAGCATTCGAATTAGTACATTGACTAATGATTAAATCAACGAAAATTACATGCATTAAGGAATTAAATAAAGGGTGGCAATGGCGTACCAGAAAGAGCGATCATGTCGGTCTGACTGAGCCCATTTGCAAAGAACAAGGAGTTGAGCTGATCCAAATTGAAAGCTGGGCCAGGCAGGCTGTACTTCACTATGGCCCGTGTTGACACCTTCCCATCGAGACGGCCAAGCTCAACCGGGTAAGACGGTCCTCCAGTCTGCCGATTTGAAATGTAAATATTGTGAGAACTGAAGTGCACCAATACCAAAATTACTAAAACAAATTTCTAAACCATCAAAACATTCAAAACATCATATGATATAGGAATATCACAATGATGATTAAGTTAAAATATTTCATGTAGTTTAAGTTTCCAGAGTATGTTCAGTTCACACTTATGGAATTTGAAAAATGATGATAGTTGTAAAAATGGTAGTGAGAGCAACAAAGACAGAGACAGTGCTGTACTTAATTAACAACCATGTAATATTTTTTTTACCATAATTTGAGCTTATAATATTCAAACTAATAGCGTAAAAGAATTATCTAGAGCTAGCTTTGTAGAAAACTAGAATAATCCAAAGGTTGCAATCTAACAGCAGAGCTAGAGAAGCACAATTAATGCATACCTATCAGTCTATCAACGGTCCAGCTAAGGCTCCATATTATTTGTTGTAACCTTTTCTTAATTTAATTTTTATTTCGTTTTGTTGAAAAGAAAGGTCCGTGAAGCCAGCTACATTCTTGCTGTATCCTTTCACAAAATTGTGGGCGGTACAAAAAGCGGCTCTTTTCTTCTCCTTCCAAGTATTAAACAGAGGTGTGATTATGGCTTTTATGGGCAAGTTATATAGTTCAAATTTATAGTCTTCGTGTATCGTCACATTGTTGAATCTTTCATTAAAAGTTCAATATTTTTTAGTCAAAATTCATTTTTTTTTAAGTATTTATTGCCAAATTCATTTTCTTTTTATTAGGAAGTAACTAACAAGACACATATTATCTTCTTCTAACTTTAGCATGTTCTCTTCTGCATGAATTTCCTTTTTAATTAATTATTATAATTTTCACTGATTATACCTTGTTTTGTGTTAATTTAATATACTATAGTCGTAATAATTCTTTTTTTTAACAAAAATAATAATCTGGCTGCCTTGTTGTAATAGTCGTAATAATTACTGCTGCTGTTTGTATGGCTGATAAAGTTTCTCTGTTATGAATTCCATTTATTCTCCAATTCAAAAAAAAATATCTCATTTGAACCATGTTAAATTCGTCAAAATAATAACTTTTTTCTCACACAAAATTAATAAATATCTAGACATACTAATTTTACTGAAGGTAGATGATAAATGACATTAATTAAGTATTCAATTGGACACTGGAAATCTCCGTTTATAAGTAAATGGAGAAAGAGAATGATTAAAAGGAGAGCCGAAAAGAGACTAAACTGTTGCCGCGTATACGACGAATGGGGTCGAACCCCGTTATTAGCTGTCAAATTAGATATAAAAAATAGTACAGGTTCCAACCACTAGGTCCAAACTCGCACACTTCCACATGCGAATGTCACGAGTTGCCAAATTAAAATATTTTTTGAAATCAAAAATATTTTATAGTTAAAAATCGCATGAACCGTTAATACTTGATAGATATATATGGCACATGCATGCATCATAATCTAAATTTTTAAACATAGCTCCAAGTAATAAATTGACAGAAAGGAAAGTGGATTAGTAGGTAAAAAGGACACCTTGGACTATGTTGCATATATAATATAATCCAGTGAACCCAGTAATAAATTAAGAGCTATGTCAGTGCATGCAGTACAATATGTAATTAAAAGAATTAAGGTGTACTCACAAGTGAAACCACATCTCTAGCAGCCATGGCCAGAATATCAGCACAGGAGACCTTGTTGGTACACTGTGAGTTGCTGTCAATGGCCGCCTTGATCTTGTTTATCAGGTCCAGTGCATCTGCCGAGAGCGTCACGTCGGCACCCGCATTGTGTTCATCATCACCGTTCTTCGCCGATAACAGTACCGATGCGTCACAGCCCTTCACACCACAAAAAATATTATTACAAATCATGTTTTTTCACACAATCAAACTTTTAGTGTATGCTAAATTGGTGTCAACTCTTTTGGATACTCCCTCGTGAAAATTATTGGGACCCAAAAATGAACAAAAGAAACATACTGGTAGCTATAAAATACACAAATAATGTTACAATTGAAACAATACCCTGACAAAACAGTCGTGGAAGAACATGCGGAGAGTACCGGCTGCCGCCGCGAAGCTGGATTTCAGTTTTTGTGACACAGTTGAGCTTACAATTGACTCGACATTCGGGCATGTATTGGCATAGTAATTCTGTCTCAGCTGTGCAGTTGCTAGGTTCGGTGCTAAAACTAGGAATAAAACTGCTGAGAAGACAAAGAATTGGGCCTTCTCCATTTGTGCTTTCTCTTTCTCTCACTCTGTATCTTGCTCTCTTTGTGAGGGCAAGTGAATGTTTATATAATGGGAAGAGAAGGGAATATAATTTGTAGAGGGGGCTACGGAGGGAAAGAAAAAAAGGAATAAGAGTGGTCCTACAAGACTCCAATGTAACCCAACCTGGAAAAATGAGGCCATTTGTAAGCGGCTTGGAGGATTCTTAATAGAAAATTAATGTGCTTTTGGGTTTATGTACACAGGACAGTGTGACGAGTGTCGCATCCCACAGGGGGAGAGGTATCCAAATTTTAAAAAGTGTATTTACCTGTGCTGTGCCTACTGCCTCCCTCAGAAATCTTTCACTTAAAGATAAAGGAAAATTAGTTCGAACAGAAAGGGGTGAAAAAAGAAAGATACAGGCGAGCAGTCGTAAAATTATATTTATGTTTCTTTTTATTTTTATTCTTATTTTTCAGATAAAAATACATAACGGATATCAAACATATCAGACAAATACAGATACGAGTCCGAAATAGATCGAATATTTATTAAAATAATATAAACAAATATTAAAAAATATTAAAGTTCATAGTCTTTATCTAATTATAATAATAGTGAATAACATAAATTTTTCATAATATATATTAAAATATATGGTATATATCTACTATTCGGATAGATAATTAAAACATAAAATTATATTAGTATTCTTATCCACACAGATATTCAGATATCGGATATTAACATTTAAGTTTGAATCGATCCGATATAATCATACTGTTTTCACCCCTAACAGAAATGCATGCTTGTCGATATAAGAGTTAACCTTACCCACTACCCACTAAGAGTCAATGGGTACGATACGGGTAGTGTGAAAGCATTTTTATACCTATACCCACTAAGAATTGATCTTACCCATACCCTACATTTACCCGTTAAGAATTTGTCTTACCATATCCTACCTATACCCGTTAAAATTAGTGGGTAATGAAATAGTAGCAGGTGAATAATGAATAATACTAATATAATAGTTTTATTATTTTTATAAATATACTATCAAAACTCATCATGTCATACATATGCAATCACAATTACTAATATAAAAATCAAAATACAAATATGCAATCAATTCTAACTAATATTTTTTTATAAAGAAAAAAAAAATATAAATATCTCTTCTAACAAATTCAAAATTCAATTCGTTAATTAAATAATAAAACATTCAAATAAAAGAAGTAATATGTTTAATATAATATTCATCTTACAACAAAATGCATATATTTTCTTTTGGGATTAACGTTGATACAATGATATGAGAAGTGTGGTAGTGTGGTCAAACATGCATTAACTTTAATGGTGTCAATGGTCCATATTTTAAGTGTAAACGAGGCTTGAGACAAGGTGACCCCTTGTCCCCTCTCTTATTTAATCTTGTTGCTGATGTTCTAAATAAATCATTGCAAAAATTGCAATTAGCTGGCATTCTCTCGGGACTAGGACATTTTGCTAATCTAGGATCTGTTTTGAATCTTCAATTTGCTGATGACACTCTTTTATTTTTAAAAGCTGATCCTAGAATGATTGAAGCCCTTAAATTTCATTTGATAGCCTTTGAAAATTTATCTGGTATGAAAATAAATTACGACAAATCAGAAATGATACCCCTTAATCTGACCTCAAACGAGGGATTGGCATTAGCAAATATTTTTGGCTGTAAAACAGCCCAATTACCTCTCACTTATCTAGGGATGTCTTTACACTATAAGAAACCGACCCTTAGAGATTGGCAGTCAATGATTGATAAAATTGAATCTCGAATTCAGGGATGGAAGGGGAAATTGTTGTCCTATTGAGGGAGATTAATTCTTTTAAATTCTGTACTTTCTTCTATTCCCATTTACTGGCTTTCTGTTTTTAAAATGCCTACCAAGGTTTATTTAAGAATTGACCAATTAAGAAAAAGGTTCCTTTGGTTTAGAGGTAACACAGTGAAGAAAAAATATTACTTGGTTGCATGGGAAACAGTTTGCAAATCCAAATCACAAGTAGGTTTGGGGATTATTGATCTCAAGAGACTGAATCAGGCCCTATTAGCTAAATGGTGGATAAGATTTAAAGATCCTCAAATTACGGGTATGTGGAAAACCATTATTTTAGCTAAATATGGTCCTCTCGGGTCCTCGTCTTCCTGTTCTTTCTTTTGGTCAGGTGTCCTTAAAGACACTGATGTAATAGATCTTGGCCTTTCAAGGCATCTAGGTAATTGATCTACTATCCTTTTTTGGAAAGATTGATTGTGCTCAGAACAATCACTTTGCACCTTATACCCTACTCTTTTTTAGTACACTACTAATCCTGATCTTCTAGTTATTGAGGCTTTTAATCATTTCTCTTTGAGCTTGACCTTCACAAGACAGCTCACTGAAGTGTTGTACTCACAATGGCATAACCTGCACACTTTCTTACAAAACTACTCTCCTAATCCTTCTCTCTCTGATACGCTGTATTGGAGATGGTCTAAGGTAGGTAAATTTTCAGTTCACTCATTTTATCAATGGTTAGAGTATGGTGGCCAAAAAAATACTGAATTTTCTTCCATTTGGATGTCCAAAATGCCCCTTAAAATTAATTTTTTTTTTATATCTCCTAAAAAGAGATAAAATTTTGACTAAAGGCAACCTTCTTAAGAAAGGTTGGCAACGCAACCTTGCTTGCCTCTTTTTGTGGTGAGTTTGAGACTACTGATCATCTTTTTTTGCAATGCTCTTTTATTAATGCCATATGGCAGTGGATTGCTGCTCACAATAATTTTATTTTACTGGTACTTGTATGGAAGATATTTGGTTTATTAATGCAGCTATCCCCCTTAAAAAGGCTCCTCTGGTTGAACTTGTCAGAGGGGCTATCCTTTGGTGTATTTGGTTAGAAAAAAACAAACTATGCTTTCAAGATTCTTGTATTCCTTCTCCTAAGTCAGTAGGTTCTAAAATCATCTCTCTCTCTACCTTTTGGTGCAAAACTATCAACAATGGCTCTATACTTTATTTATCTTTAATTTTGCCTTTGGATACTAATGATCTGCATACTCAAGAATTAATTCCTCTTTTGTCCGAGGAAGATCAGTCAGTGTCGAGGGAGAGGAAGAGGAAGAGGAAGGGATACCACCCCTGTTGACAACAGAATATATAACCCATACGCTTGGTATCATCCGAATTATCTAGTTTAGTTGGTTATTGATATGTATTCATATGGATGCTTATATTTGCATGTTTTTGGATGTTTTTAGTTGTTTTCTGTATACTGGTTAGTGCCAGTTTTTTGTATATGCTTTTAGCTCCAGTTGTTTGGAGCTCTAAAACATTTGAACTCTATGGTTTCTAATAAAATCGGTGAGCTATGTCCACTTTATAAAAAAAAAAACAAAATTGAATATAATATTTCTATTTCTATATGTAATTTATTTTATATAGTTACCCGTTGCCAAATGTATATGAAATAGCCTTTACTCGTATCTATACCTGTTTAGCTAACGCAAAAAAAAATTCTTACTCATACCCAATAAGCTAACAAAAAAAAAAACCATACCCATATCCATCTTGTCGAATACGGGTAGGGTAAACGGTTTTCATTTACTTACGGGCATTCACAGCAAAATGAAAAAAAAAAAAAAAAAAACATTCCCTAATTAATCATTAATTCTCCAACTTCCCTGAACCTCACTTGTTTAGATATTTTGATGGGACAAGCTTTCTACCATATATTGCGCAAGAATAGCACTAAATCTAAGGGACTATGACACTAGTTGAAACATAGCCTAAAATGATAAATGCAAAAAATATTTAATTCCGTAACTACTCCAGTCCTTTCGGTCCTTCCTCTCCTTGCTCCGAAAAAGTTTTAAAAAAATTCAAACAAGGGAAAAAAAATATACTCGTTTTGCAGGGAGGTTATTTTTGTTTTTGTGAATTTCGGGTGTAAAAAACAGACTTTTCTATTAAAATACCATGGTATCCTGGATCCGACTCTACGGCTTTTTTATAACAAAAGCATGGTCCAGCTTTTCTCATCTCAACTATTTAAAATTTTTCATTCACGTATCTCGATAAATAAACTTTTACATGCACAAATCTCAACGAATTTGAATGATTGGGATGAGAAAAGTAAGACCTTTTTTTGTTATAAAAAAGCAGCAGAGTCGAATCCTGGTATCCTAACCCAAATTTTAATTTGATTTCTAATGTTTATTTTTTTTAATTCAATTATATCTCTCTTTTTAGAAATTAAACGTGTAATATGAATATATTTTGTTAATATGAAGAAGTTTTCAATGACATGCATAAATAATTTTGCAGACTTGTCCTTTATTGACGCAAGAGTATTATATATTTTGATAACACAAATAATATGTGAAGATTTAATATATTCAAACCTTATTAATCTTCGTTATTTTGGAATATATAAAAACGAAAATTAATATAAAGTTTTACCAACAGGAGCGAGGAAAAGCCAACAAGAAGAGAAAATAATAAAACACCATGTGGCCGACTGGATTTTATAAAAATCCAAGGTACACGTACTACTGCTTTTGTATCAAAATATTGATTTCATGTGACCGAACAAAACTCCAAACAAAACATCTCTGCGTGCTGCTTGTATCGGCGCGAGACGCGTCATGCAGAGAATGAAGACTTGGCCAACCCATCATTAGTACTAATTTATAATTTTATATTGATGTAGGCTCGTTTCCTCTCGTCTAATATTAATTTTCATAATCCCCTCCAGTTTATCTATAACTAGAAATCTTACTTTATGAATTTGATAGAGAAATTAAAACGTGAAATACAAAAAATTTAATATATGGCTGATGGAATTTGAAAGTCACTAAGCTAACTACAAGGCACAAATTTGATTTCTTTTTAAAGAGACTAAATTATATAAAGACTTAAAAGGAAAAAAATTCAATTAAATTTCAAAATATATAATTAAAAAAATTAAATAGCACCTCTGGGTTCCATTAAGATCGGCCCTTAATTTCATAATTGGTAACTAGAAAATTTAGATAGAAATATTGAAATGTAAAATACAATTTTTTTAATATATGGTAGGTGAAATTTGAACTCAAGTCTCTACAACTATAATGTGAAATTCTTGTCATTAAGCTAGCTACAAGGCACAAATTTGATATTTTTTTTTAGAGAGACTTAATCATGTAAAGACTTAAAGAAAAAAAAATTCAATTAAATTTTAATATATATAATTAAGAAAAATTAAATAGCACCTCTGGGTTGCATTAAGATCGGCCCATGATCCCATAATTGGTGTTGTTGCTCTCTTGTGTTTTTCTTTTAATTTTATTTATCTTGGAATAATACAAGGAACAAGAAAAAGAGATAGAAGTATAAATAAATGGTATTGTATTGATTGAAACTTAATTACATCTCTCAGTTTATTTATAGACTTTTGTACCGGCTCAAATAACAAACTAAACAGACGTAGTAGTAACAAACTAACTGAAAATAGTTAAGACTCCTAATCTTCTATTACAAATTTACATGTATCTGACTTTTAGTCAACATCTAATCTATTAATCTATTAGATAATATTTTTCGGTTTTTCTCTTTCCTGTGATTCCGGTGATTTATGATGCATGATTAATTTTGTCTATAAATTCTTGAATAACACGGTGTATAATTATTGATTATTGATTGTGGGCATTTTGTTGTGATTGGTTTAAAAATTGTGAACAAATCAAGCAGTGTCTTGAGTGGTGGGTATTCTCCTATTCGAGGAATTGTCGAACTTAACTTTTTGTAGGTTAGAATCTATAACATATAGAAATAATAGAATAAAAAAAATGTTGGATCTTTAATAAATTTAGCACCAACACACCTTCGTGTTGTTTTGTATCATTTGCTGCTAATTTGGCGTCTTTTATGATTTCTTATAATTGAGTAATAATAGTTAGTATTCTTAATTAAATTTTTATTTTTACCATTCAAAAGAAGAAGAAAAACAAACTAAAATAACTATAAAATTAAAAAAAAAATTAACACAGCCGCAATGTCAAATGACGAACACAATTTTTTTTTTTTTTTGGTAATCAAAATTGTTGCATTTGTTTTTGTGGATCCATAAGTATGAAAACCAATCAAATCATGAAATGAGTGTACTTCACTTGTAGATATCTAAGCAAGAAAACCAAAACCAATTTAACTAACCAATCAAAGTATGAAAACCAAAATTTCTTGGTCAAAGCATGGTAAAAACCAATTTTTTGAGGGAAAAAAGTTACGTGTCCGCTATTTGTCATGATGGATGCCATTTAACTGCCCATCACTACAGATTGCAATCATGTGAAATTTGCAATTTATAGAAATCCGTAGTTAAATGATTTATCTTCTTTTGTAATGATAGATTTGAAATTTTCGGTCATATTTCTGTATAGCCAAGTGAATTATTTTTTCTTTAGAGAAAAGATGCATGTAGGGGTGTTCATCGGTTCGGTTGAAACCGAACTAAACTAGACAAACTGAAGTTATCATTCAGTTTCAAAACTATAACTGAACCGAACCGAATTAGCATTGCAACCGAACCGAACCGAACCAAAGTTTTATTTTTGTTTGTTCGGTTCAAACTGAAATATATTAATTTTTTTATTTAAAGCAATTGTTTTGTAATAAACCGAAGTATATTAAGAAATAAATCGGAGTATTAAGAAATAAATTGGGATAACAAGAAATAAACTGAAGTATTTAAAGCAATTAATTAAGAAATAAACCGGGACGGTTTGAACCAAATTCATAATATATAAAAGTTTGGTCGGTTCGGTTATTTCGGTTTTGAAAATTTCAAACCGAACCGAACCGAAGTTATAATTCGGTTTTAAAAAGCAAACCGAACCAAACTATTAAACCGAAAAAATCAAACTATTTGAACCGATTAAACCGGACCCAATGAACAGCCCTAGATGCATGTCATTTGAAAAGGTTAGAAACAAAAAACATCGACTGGTAATTAGTTTCCCATAGCCGTATCCAATTAAATCTGTAAGATGGTTATTAAATTACCGTATTGTCGTATTGATGGATAAAACGAATTACCTACATGAGCGTTGGTCACTTCATTTGAGATTCCTTACGGATGTTATTAAACAGAAAGAGCAAAGCAAAAAATTAATCTACTTTTCAGAGAGTTTTGGCCGACATTGTCAGACTCGGTGAAGTAACTTAGTTGAATTGTCGTATTGGATTATTGATTGTTGATTTGTTTCACGGGTGGTGTGCTGCTGTTAACTGCATCCTTACATCCACACTTTTTATTTGCATTTTATTATTATTCACAATTTGTTGCAGAGGCGTTCTGCCCCTGATCTGATCTATTTTTATAGTTGATCAAGTATTTATAATAATATTATTCAAAACAAACAAATTCAAATATATTTTGGTATTTGTTCTACAAAATATTTGATAGGACCATGTTTCTAAGACCCAACTTAAAGACTTTTCAGGCTATGAAATAATCGAGACTCGAAGTTCTAAGGGGTCAGTCCAGAATTAATGTAAAAGCTCGGAGTCTGTTAAAAGCTAAGTCCAATAAAACAGACTTGACTGCCATCTCCCCTCCAATGGCCTACTTCCCTCTCCTAATTCCCCTAGTACCCTTCTTGTAAACGATCCTTCCTCTTTGAATATTTAGGAACAATTATGTCTGATTTCAGACTGAACATCGAAAAAAATTATAAATAACAGATCAAGCTCTCAGACGCAACGTTCAAATGCACAAATTTTTTATGTCATCATTTTTTTTTACTAAAATTCACAATATTAATGTTGGTATGTTGCTTCTTTAAAAATACAAGATAAACAGATAAACAATTCTAACCAATATGATACTAATAAAAACTTATCGCACGATTCACGCATCAAAGCAACCCGATCACCCTTGCATTGCTCTCCATTTGATCAACAATCACGATACTGTTTTTTTTTTTTTTTTTTTTTTTCTGCAAAATAAGTGCACAATTTTTTAAAGTTGCGTATACATGATGAAGGCTGAAGGCCTGAAGCTTCACATGTACTTGACAGAAGGACAAGTGATTAATTATTATGTATATAATTGATTAAACTTTTTATGGATAACTGAGGGTGAGAATTAGACTATAATGATTTGTATGCGCAAATATTTACAATTAAAATAAGAAATACATTATGTATATACTCGACGAAAAGCAACATACGTTGATATTTCTAATTAGTAAAGACAAAATATAATTGAGACGTCTAAACT
Source organism: Carex cristatella (assembly GCA_024447775.1). NCBI lineage: Eukaryota > Viridiplantae > Streptophyta > Magnoliopsida > Poales > Cyperaceae > Carex > Carex cristatella. The sequence goes on from JAJHPF010000002.1 coordinate 11,558,026, forward strand.
AATGTAATTTTTTTTGTTCTTGAGAATAGAATGCGTGCTTACTTCTGTCTTTTTTTTTATCATTAGCTAGAGAAATATTTGAAAATCCATCGTTCGATTAATAAAAGAAAAAATAATGACTGCTTTTCACGGAAACCTAGTTTTTGAAACATAACCTTATTGCAAAAGAAAAATAACGCATCTATTTTTAATTTAAATTTGTTGTAAAAATCATCGAACTATTTAATATCCATGAGAAATTTTTTATTTGAATTTCGAAGATACAATTTTCTACACATATGATATTGTCTTTACAGCTAAACCAAAGACAAAAAAACTAATCAATTTAAAGAAAAGAAGAAACGATTACAAAATTTATTGGACATCACATTTTAAGTGAATTAGAATTGCAAAAAAGTTATTATCTAGGACTCTAGATATTCAGAAAGTCTAAAACTTGCAAAATGATTGAACTTTATTCATATCTCATATATGCAATTCAGTTATTTCTTTTATTTGAGGAAAGGACGTAGGCCTGAAAAAATTTTAATTACCATCATTAAATTTCAAAATTCTCACCTCATTATTGGCTTTTTAAAATTAAAAAATTACCACCCACGCAACTCCAGCTTGCACACTAAATTTGAAGTCGTGTTTAATCGCTCAAGCTTAGTTTTTCGCGGATTACATTGATTATCTACTCGATTGATTATTTTTTTGAGAGATTTTTTTAGAGACCACTAGTAAAAAAATTTGATCGGATTCTGGACTATTTAAGACAATATAGGTCCAATTTGGTACAATTAGGATCAAATTTTATTTATAATTGAACAAATATGGTAAATTATAAAGATAGTAAATTTTAGAGACCATTGGTAAAAAAAAATTAGTCTGATTTTGGAAAATTAAAGATAATACTGGTCCTATTTAGTACAATTGTGATTAATTTTGGTCTATAATTGAACAAATATGATAAATTATAAAGATGTTGAATTTTAAAGACCATTGGAAAATTTTGGTATAATTTTGGACAATTTAAGACAATACAAATCCAATTTGATACACTTCTGATCAAATTTGGTCTAAAATTGAACAAATATGGTAAATTTTTTTATTTTTGTGAAATTGTTGGTACAAATTCTGGTTTATTTTGATACACTATGTCCAAATAACTAAATGATAACAATAAAATAAATTTTTATATTTTTTAATTTAAGATAAAAGAGGAGGGATTCTAACCAATATGATACTAATAAAAACTTATCGCACGATTCACGCATCAAAGCAACCCGATCACCCTTGCATTGCTCTCCATTTGATCAACAATCACGATACTTTTTTTTTTTTTTTTTCTGCAAAATAAGTGCACAATTTTTTAAAGTTGCGTATACATGATGAAGGTTTAAGGCCTGAAGCTTACATGTACTTAACAGAAGGACAAGTGATTAATTATTATGTATATAATTGATTAAACTTTTTTTGTTAACTGAGGGTGAGAATTAGACTATTAAGATTTGTATGCGCAAATATTTACAATTAAAATAAGAAATACATTATGTATATACTCGACGAAAAGCAACATACGTTGATATTTCTAATTAGTAAAGACAAAATATAATTGAGACGTCTAAACTAATGTATTTTTTTGGTCTTGAGAATAGAATGCGTGCTTACTTCTCTGTCTTTTTTTTTATCATTAGCTTGAGAAATATTTGAAAATCCATCGTTCGATTAATAAAAGAAAAAATAATGACTGCTTTTCACGGACTAGTTTGTGAAACATTTATTGCAGAAAAATAACGCATCTATCTTTTTTTTTTGGTAAAAATCATCGAACTATTTAATATCCATGAGAAACTTTTTATCTGAATTTCGAAGATACACTTTAAAAATCAAAAAAATTATTGTTATAATATTGTGTAACTTTGTGGTAATTAAATCCAAAAACTAATCAATTTAAAGAAAAGAAGAAACGATTACAAAATTTATTGGACATCACATTTTAAGTGAATTAGAATTGCAAAAAAGTTATTATCTAGGACTCTAGATATTCAGAAAGTCTAAAACTTGCAAAATGATTGAACTTTATTCATATCTCATATATGCAATGTTATTTTTTTATTTGAGGAAAGGTCGTAGGCCTGAAAATTTTTTAATTACCATCATTAAATTAAAAAATTGGTCACCGCAAATATTGATTTTATAATGTAAAAATTACCACCCACGATGTGCCACTAATTTGTGCGTGTCCCGCTTGCGCATCAAATTCATTATTTTTTGCGTAGTTTTTTTAGTAGACCACTGTAACAAAATTGGATGTGTAATTTGGCTATTTACGACAATATAGGCCAATTTGGTACAATTTAGGTTAAATTTTATTTATAATTGAACAAAGGTGGTAAATTATAAAGATAGTAAATTTTAGAGACCATTGGTAAAAAAAAATTAGTCTGATTTTGGAAAATTAAAGATAATACTGTGTCCTCTTTAGTACAATTGTGCTTAATTTTGGTCTATAATTGACCAAATATGATAAATTATAAAGTGTTGAATTTTAAAGACCATTGGAAAATGCCGGTATTATTTTGGACAATTTAAGACTTTACAAATCCAATTTGATACGTATTTGAACAAATTTGGTCTAAAATTGAACAAATATGGTAAATTTTTTATTTTTGTCAAATTGTTGAGATAACTCAGAATATGCGAATTCCCCAAAATTAGCCGCATCTGGAATTTGAAATGCGTCTGCAAGCAACTGCCTTACTGTTCTCATCGAAAGACTCAAAATCAATATTTAAAAAGGTTTCCAATGAATAAATGATTAAACTAATGCTTCAGTAGCATCTTGACAGTGTACGTGCTCTGTGTCAGAGCAACATAGCAACACAACACTTTCCATTCTAGACTCTAAAGTGTTCATATATATTGAAATTAAATTAATTTATTAACACACTCTTAGTAGTCACTATCAAATTTTAAAAGAAAAATTCAAATTAAATTAAAATTAACATAATTTTAATACAAATGCCAAAATAGGAAAGTTCGAGCCATACATAGTTCAATTAAAAGAAAAAAAAATCATAAATATGAATATAAAATTTCAATCCTTACAGAGTAATAACATGAAAGTACGACCATTTAAGAATAATAATTTTGAACTCCGGTCTCTTAAAAGTAGGAATATAAAAAAATTAGCCCTTTAAAGATATAAATTTAAAAGTCCAGCCTTATTTTTTGTTAATAAAAACTTGAGTATATGATGAGATTTAAAAATCAGTTTCTCTGAGACTGAGATTAGTCCATCAACCGACGATATTAGCAAAAACTTAATTATCTTCTGTTTTCTGAAATTCATTTAACATTTTTTTTGGAGTTCATTTAATTTTTTTTTTAAATTCTCATATAAAAAATCCTAATGGATGAGCTGTCAAGCAGACAGGTGCTTCATAATTTGGAAAATATTCGATAACAGAATAAACTTCTAAGAATGTTAGCGACGTGCTAGGCCGGCTGTAATGTGTCCACCCCGTGACCTATTATGTAACAGTCACGGAACATATAAAATAGTACCAATCTCCGTTTAACAAATTGAAAGATATGCGTTTGGATTATTTTGCAATATCCATACAATCATGTTGGTTACTGAGCATGACAACAAAAACGACGTGATTTTCTGAGTACTGATGCTCAATCTTGTATGTATGGTCTGAATTTAGTTCGTATACATTTTATAAATATTTGTTAAAAACATCTCCATTCCTACCAATAATTTTGATTAAAAGATAAAATTTTAAATTTAATATATGTTTTTCGATGAAATAGTCTATCTTTTTATTTTATATTCTAAACATCTTTTTCATATATTTTTATGTATATAAATCTAAATTTATTTAGACACATACTCGTTACGGATATTTATTATTTTTTTCGAAAACTTTTCTAAATGATTGTCAGATACGCTTTTTTTTTTTCATTTTTCAAATGTCATTTAAGGATATAAATCTATAGTAATCGTTGCAATTTTTAACGAATTAAACTGTTAATTTTTTATGTCAAATACAATCAATTAGATGTATGAAGAGTAATTAATTATTGTTATTCAACATAGCCAACTTAATCCAATTAGACGTTGAAATCCTAATTAGATGTAATTGAATAACAGTACAGCTAATTAGGATTTCAACGTCTAATTGTAATTCAATAATTAATTAGATTTGAAAAAAATGGATTAAGTTGGTTGTGTTGAGTAATAATTAGTATTTCAACGTCTAATTAATTATTGGTTATGTTGAATAATCAATTAGATGTATGAAGAATAATTAGTTACTGTTATTCAACATTACAAACTAATTCAGCACATCTAATTAAATTGTTATTCAACAGAACCAACTTTTATTTCTTATTTTCATCATCTACATAAATGAAAAAAAAAATCGAAACTAAGTCCTTGATTATTCCCATATTTTTTTCTGCCTGTGGCTAACTAGCTGTTTACCGCATTATTTCTTTCTCTTCTCTATCTCATGGAATTGAGATTACTGTGATATCTTGAATTGATGCTATTTCTTATTAGACTTTATTATAGTAATTGACTTTTTTTATTTATAAATTGAATTTAAAACCAATATATTTTAATATCATATAATTATTTTTTTCCATTAGTCTATTTTTTATTTATAAAAATATATTATTTTGTATAAGATTATTTTTTCTTTTATAATATAATCTATTGCAACACACATACAAGATAGTAGTAATTTGAATACATAATTTAATTATTTTTTTAGTTGATCAAGATATTATATTCTTGGACAATTAACGAGAACACTAATTAAGTTCAACGACATCTCCTAATTATTAACTGCCTTTTTATTGTTGTCTGTCAATGTATTTATAGACAAAAATATGTAATTCATTGTAAGGTGTTTAACTCCGAAATTTTTATAAATATACAAAACTCGAAATTAATTTAACAATCTATATATTTTTTATTCAGATTTCCAAATCTATCTATACCGATTAAAAAATAATCGGTTACAGCCTATCAAACCGATGACACTAATTTGAAGTGTGCAGAATAATCGGTTAAACCTATACCGATTAAAAAATAATCGGTTACCGATTAACAATCATTACAAACAGTGTTTTAATATGAGTCGTTCGTTGTTTCAAAAAGTGTGCAGAATGCATCAAAAATCGTGCTGGACTGAAACCGATGGTTTAGTCATCGGTTTGACAATTGTGGAACCGATCACTGTGTCATCGGTTTGATAGGCTGTAACCGATTATTTTGTAATCGGTATAGATAGATTTGAAAATCCGAATAAAAAATGTATAGATTGTTAAATTAATTTTGGGTTTTGTATATTTATAAAAATTTCCGTGTTTAACTTATATCCCAACAAACAAGAGTATGAAATCTAGTTGAAAACATTTGTTCAATCAATGTTAACTGACCACAAACGTTACTTCAACCAACTAAAGGCGTCCAAAATATTGAAAGTACTATTTTGTTCTGTACAAAATAATACATAAAATGTCGCAATTTATCATTTTAAGTCACTTTGTTCTTGAAGGTAATCCAACAGTCTATCTTCGTCAACTGGTGATGGTGAATATTATTTTTTCTAGAACCAACTTTTGCAAATTCTGTTTTTTTTTTTTTTTTTGGTTGTCAAGCAAATTTCTGAAAACTGTTATTCTTTTTGTTTGCAAATTTCTTGCGTTTTATGGTGACCCAATGCCTTAAGTTTTGTTGCAATTTTGCATACATTCGAAAATTCGTACATTTAATTGCGTATAGCAGAAGTGCCCAGGGGGAGGGGGAGGGGGAGGGTACATAGACATTTGGGCACCTCACAAATAGTATTACCCCATTATAAAATAAATAATGATAATATTATATTCAACAATAACTATGATGATAATAATAAATAGTATAGCTGTATAGGTCAATCATCAAAATACCTTTCAAGAAGTAATCCTAGCTAACAGTGGTCCACATATAACGAGACAATTTTGTCACATACATTGCCTTCCCTAATCTTTGTTGTAGGGCACCGAATCCTCTCTTACGGTTCAAGCTTATCTCGAAGACAGCACAATATATTATCTATTGATAGGCATATTGCGTCCAAGAGATAACTTCCGTTCAATTATTATATCCACGTTATAATAAGTCCAACATAACAGTTTTTAATAACAACAAAATATAATCAAATCTAGCTAATTAAGATTTTTGGCAAGTAGAATGGGGAGAAATAAATATTAATCAATGAGATGAGCATCAACTTTTGAATTCACGTGTGACTTCTTTGGCGAGCCAATGAACAGAGAATTTTTTATTTATAGAAATATTATAAAATTATATAGAAAACTGCGGAATTTCGAATCAATAAATGAATTGGAAAAAATTTCTTAATTCAAATTTTAAACCGAAAATATTTCTGATGATCAAAGAAGATTTTTTTTCTTATTTCTTAATTTTCCAATTGCCACAATATGTTCTCTTTATTATTATTTGGAATCACATGCATTGATCATATGTGGCCACTTTCATATATCATTTGGTACATTTTCTTAACTTTTTTGTTACTTCTAAAAATAATTTGCTTACTAGAATAATTTTTCATGTTCGAAAAATCTCTCATGAATATTTTGTCAAATTTATACGACTAAGTAGTTTGTAAATCCGTGTATTTTTTTTTTTCAAATCAATTAGAAAAAAATGCAGAATATATAAAAAAAAAGATATACATTTACATATATATCGCCGAACATGTAAATAAGTTATCTATCTGATATCATATAGTTTGAAGATTTGATAGTGTATTGCAGATTGTTAAATTGTTCAGTAAGCAATAAAATTTTTGTACTAATTCTCCTAATATATGGATTTAATATTACTGCATATTTTATTTTAAAAACTTTATGTTTAATTTTTTTTTATGATGAACTAATATAAATGTTACAATGGTAGAGTTCTTTTAAAATGCTCAAAGGATCTATTCCTTCCATACCATATATAAAAAACCGTAATTCCATTTCAATAAGAAATTATTTTGTGTTATAAAAAAATGACAAAAAAAAAGTATGTCGTTTTACTCGTTGAATCACAATGTATTATTTTTAAGGACATTAATGTAAAATGTCCAGGCCCTGCCATGAAACCAGAGACACTACGAAAGAATAAGAGAAAAAAAGGTGGTCCATTTGGTAAATCGTGAAGGAAAGAAAGACCCATAAGGCCATAACCCAAGTAACAAACAGAATCACAATACACACAAGGCCCATAAAACAAGATGACACTGCTGATAAGATGGCATTTTTTAGCATTTAGCGTTGTCAACTTGTCATGCATCGCATTTCATAAATACTGCCAAAGTTATACACCAACAACTCAATCTTCCAGCTCTGAAGCTTTCTCAAAAGTTCTAATTCCCTCCGGATTAGAGGTGCAAACGGGATAATATCCGACCGTATCCAGATTCGTATCCGAAAATTTGATATGGATATCCGATATCCGAATATCTATGCGGATACGAATATGGATATGATTTTGAATTTTAATTATCTAGTATCCAAATAGTAGATATACACTATATATAGTTTAATTTATATTATGAAAATATTTATGTATATATTTACGAATATCCAATATCCGATCCATATTTATATCTGAAAAATAAAAGTAGATACGAATATAATTTTACCACTATCTGATACGATCCGTTTGCACCCCTACTTGTACGAACCACCCCATACCGTAACCAAACTGAACCCATCATATTTGCAACATTTGCGGGCGGTTTTGCCTCTCTTTTTTGTTTTTGTTTTTTGTTTTTTTGGTGGTCTGTCGTGCGTCTCTCCTTGGAACATAGTTTGTTAATAGAGCTTCTTCACGTGAAGCATTGACATTGATGATTAATTTGTATGTACATTGGGAATAAATATTAGAGAAAAACAATTACCAAAAAAAAAATGTTAGAGGCAGGATGAAACAATTGTTATCACAAATGGTTAGTCACGAGTACGACTACATTGAGCAAATTATGGATTTGAAACTTGTGAGAAGACGGGAAATTGGCAAAAACACTGCACCTGCAAATGTTTTTGTTGATTTAGATAATATAAAGATTGATAGAGCTTGCAATGCTGCTATAACAAACAAAAAGTCATTCTTTTTTCTTTGAAAGAAGAGGCAGCTACGAAAATAATTTTATTAAAAAACACTAAGAAAAAATAATGATGTCTAATTATATTGATTGATCTCGCAGACTGTGATAATCCAAATAGAGGTGCTATCGGCTCCGGATACTATTATATTTGAATCCGTACCCTAAAAGTGTTCGGGTCTAAATTTCAATCCATACATTTATTTGTTTCAAATCGGGTCAGGTCCGGATCCGGATATCTATCTACCCATAGATATTTCGGATCCAGTCTTTCGGTTCCGGATAGATAGATATCCATAACTTGTTTGTAGATTATCGGGTCCGGTCCGGATCCAGAGTAGTTCCGGATCCGGAGCGGGTATATGTCACAACTCCTAAGTTTTTGAGAAATCATTTACATTTAAATATAATTATAATTTCTTAAACATCTTAGTATCTCACATAATAAATCATTATAATATAAATTAAAGGCTGTTCCAAAATAAAAATTATACTATTGTTTTTGTTCATAAATAATATAAAAATTATACTATTGTTCTTGAAATTAAAAGATTGAAGAAGAGATATAATTTTTAGAAAGTAAAATATTGGTTGACAAAAGATCAAGAAGGATATATGACAGATTTTTTATTTTAATGAGATTTATTACAAAGGACATATCAAACAATAAATTTCCATAATTATGGGGAGGATATAAGGCAAATGATATATGCAATAAATTTCCAACGCAATAAATGTTATAGAAAAAAATAATATGCAAATGAGATTATTGGAGTGGTATAACATTTGTTAATTGGATATTAAATTAATATGCAAAACTAATATATATTTTATCGGGTATTTATATGGGTATTGGGTCGGGTTCGGTTATGGGTCGGATAATCAAATCAAACCCATATCCTACCCATTACAACATCGGTTCCGGTTCGGGTCCGGATCGGATAATCATCAACCCATATCCTACCCTTACCATCTTTCGTATATTAAATTATTAAATTTGTAACCGTACCCATAATTTAACCGGTTATATTTTTTAAACCATACTCTACCCAAATGAACTGGATCCGGGTCGGTTCCGGTTCGGATCCGTTCGATTTCGGATCAGTTCCAGATAATCGGATAAAAGTAGCACCTCTAAATCCAAATTAAAGGATACCAGATTATATGATTATATCATCATTCTGGATTGGATTTTATCATCTCCTGTGCCAATGTTTCTTGTTCACCTCCTAGTACAAGTACCAAATTGTCAAAGTTCTAATTGCAAAAATCACATTTCTTCAAAAATTGATCTTTGCTTCAAGTTTAATTTTTTGGAAACAAGTGTTAACAGACTATTAGGAGGCCGACTCAGATGTTTACATATTACAATTCATTCTATGTTTGCACCACCATATAACAGCTGATACATTTTGTTCTTGTACCAGCTTAGTTAACAGGTAATTTTCAGCACCAAGAATATTGTTTCTCTAGGATTAATTTTGTTTACCTTTTTAAATTTTAAATATTTTTTTTCCATTGATAATCCTCTTGCTGATTGGAATTTGAACGTACATTCTTCTATTTTCATGATATTTTATTTCAATAGTAGTTTATCCTTGGGAAGCAAGTTGGACATTGACTGAGCAAGCCAATCTGACAAATGTTCTTATATCATGTATAATCTTGCCGACATCATATAAACTATATACATCAACATCTACATCATTGTGGCATAGCCACAGTTAGCATTGTAATCAAGGTAATCACATTTAATTAGCTTGGAATGTCAATTGTCATGCGTGAGTTCCAGAGAATACGTGTGCTGGTATGAGCATTAATTACTCTGCAAACCGAAGAAATAAGCAAGAGAGAGAAAAAGAAAAGTTATTTTTGGTTAATTCTGCCAGAAATAAAAACAGAAGCCCTACAGCTCAGTTCAAACATCATAAGCTGAAAAGATTAGACCAAGCACCAACTTTGCACCAGACCACGTACATATATCCGTAGTGGTAATATATTTTATTCCAAAAAAGACCCATATAAAACTGCCTATGGGCATTAATTGTAACACGCAAAAAAGGCAAAAAAAAAAAAAAAAAACACCGTTATGTTTTTAAGGAAAATTGACAAAATTGTACTGAAATAGTATGACCTACATGGAAAATGCCTGCATGCCTACTAACTATATTTGGATTGCAATACAAAACCTAACCATATCCCAACAGATTCATGGTCATCAAACTATGTATCAACATGACAAGTGACAACCTGTTTCTCGTAAAGATTAAACCATAATTTACAGAATTACACTCGCGCATTTAGACGATATATTTGATTTAAGCAATTTTTTTTTTTTGAAGTAATAGGCTTTCACACTGCATCTAAAATTAGTAAGAAAAAACAGCCACCATTTCGTCAATTACAGTGCTTGGTCCCCTGTCATTGCTCAGTTTATGTTGAGAACACCAAACAACCAATTTTTTCCAACAAAACCCATAAAATCTGACTAACACCCTCTCTCAGAAAAGCCCTGCCGCAACTTATATATGAAATTGCAGTAACTCATCAAATCTGATGAGTTACAGCAATAAAAGATGGAGAAAAGGGAGAGATTTGATTTAACCACTACTCGATGGTTCATGTCTGTATGAAAATTTTGTGGGTTATTTATAAAAGGCCCATGACATGGATCAAATATAGCTGCAAAAGTTATATATCTTAACTAAACCAAAATTGGAAGACAAATGATTTCGTGGCCTGATGAAACAAGCCAGACTCTTTTTTAGTATTCACAAGGGATTATTCTAAATGCAATTTTTTTTTATTCAAAAGGCAAATTTCTTATGAAAGAAAAGTCTTTTTTTTTTCATACCCCAATTTCAAGTACCACAACTCAGCATGAAAAGTATCCTAGCCAAAGCAAAAGCATGTCCCTCAGATTGCAGTTTGGTTTATTTAGATTCTTCATCCGGGCTTCAAACTTGCGACCTCCTACACAGAGGAGGGCATTGCCTTTGCCACTAGACCAAAGGCCAGCTCTCAAAACAAGCCAGACTTACGAAACCAACACACTTGACCACACAGAAGCACAAGACTTAAAATTCAAAAGATCAAAAGTATTTACTACGGGGAAAGGGAATATGTATTGAATTCTTAAAGGAGGATTAAAACCAACATTGACATATATTATATATACAATTGAAAATGGATTCTAAAGGATTTCTAAGTTTTCCTTTATTCTGAAAGTTGAAAGTTGAGAAAGACAAATAACAGATTAAAAAACAAGAAATTAATAATATTTACATAAACATGAATGGGGACGGAAAGAAAGAAATTTCAGCTATCATTTTGCAATGCTTTGCAAACTGGGCACCAGTTTTTCTGACTCAGCCATCCATGGATGCAACTGACGTGATACCAATGCTCGCATTTCAGCATCCCTATTTCCTCTCCATCTTCATACTCTTCCTGTTAAGAGAGGGAGAGAGAGAGATAGAGAGAAAGAGAAAACAATATACCATTATTAAATAAACTTGGTGCTGCCAACATCTCAGATCTCAATACCTAGGAATGCCTGTACGACTGTACCACACAGTTCTGTACCAATCTTTCGTTAATGGACCCACAAGGCACAAGTTCTGGTCAAACCAACCATACCAAAGAGATCAATACTAATTTCCTAACCATCCTGTAAGTGGTACCTGACAAATGCTGCATTTGACATCATCAATGCAATGAGAAGCTGATTCATGGAACACACTTCTCTTAAGACAATTTGCAAATTCCTCTTTTGAGAGTGCTGTGCTAACTGTTCCGATTTTATCCTCCAAAGCCAATAATTCCTGATCAAGGGATTGAATTTTCATCATGAAAGAAATTAATTGAAAAACAGTAAATTAAAAAAGGAAAATTTAGAGCAACAATTACAGTGCTGAATTTTGGTACTGTTTCTGGTATGTTCTGATCGAAACTTACTACCGTTTACATACCAATTACTAGTAACTTCACATATCACCACCATTTTGTCTTGAATACCAGTACTGGTACGTAACAGCAAAAATCTTCTTCACAGGCCAAAATGGGATTAAGAAGAGTCAAATCCTCAAATAGTTATTATTCCACATGGAAAAAATGTAGCGCAACAAGTATACCCTACCAATAGAACAATATACAACTGGAAAAAGGACATCTGATCTTGTAGAAAATAGGAACAATGTGTTACCTCATATGACATATTATCAATATCCATCCTCATGTCTCTATGCTCATCGTGAAATGTCAAGCTATGAAGTAAAATATTGGTCTCTAACATCAACAATTGCTATTATTTAAAAAGAAGAAACAAAAGACAGAACTATTAAATTAACAAAAGGTATACAAAAATGGAAAAAGTATACTATAATACTAGGAAAAATGAAAAGAACATATGAACAACCTCCGCATAGCCCAGTTCTCCATGTTGTTCAATCCTCTCTAGAGCCAATAGTACCTACATATTCCAAAACAAGTGAACAAAACAACATATAAGACGACAAATTAACCTGAGAACCAATCACGTGAAAAGTGGTGGTGCAGTTGGAAGGAAGCTTTTGAACAAAGAAGTGAAATGTGTTCAAAATTAATATCCAATTTTGGCTAATTAGCTCCTAAACTGAACATATATACTGCATTGGCATTTTCACATTATGCTCGTTCCCTCATCCAACCATATTGAGTTCCATCTCCTTCGTATATTCTGTACGTCCCTTTTATTCCACTTCCCAACCCAAAATCAACTTTTTTAAAATTGCCCCTCCTCTCCCAGTGGTGTCCCAGCTCAACCCTTTTTGTTTCTTATTAACCAGGCCTCAGTTTTACCACTAGAGAATATTAAAGGAAAAGGCTTGAAGATGATTCTATTGCCACGGCATGGACCATCATCTAGTGTGAAAGAAACAAATTGTTTATTTTGGACAGGGACAAAAGGGGGAGAGTGGATGGAGTACATGGAGATGCTAAAGCAAAGATCATAGAAAAAAAAGTTATTTGATGGGCCTAAATGATAGCGAAGCTGCGTTTGGGGTGTGACTTTTAATTCCTGGAAGAATATTAGTGAATTACTCTGGAATCTGGGGAGAGAACTGGAGCATTGGATTTGTATTGGAAACATTTTACATGCTTGTTTTGGTAATTGGTTGTAGTAATAACTAGATTGTGGACTCACTTTTTCTATTCGGGGATATTTGCAGTTTATTATGCTGTGTTGTGTATATGTAAGCTTTGAAGCCTGGATACAGCTTAAATGCTCTAGTAGGGGATTTAAGGATAGCAGAACCCCATCACCCCCAACCCCCAACCCCCAACCCCTCAACAACACACCTTTCTTTTTAAACTTCTAATTACTGTGTTCGTCACACTAGGAACAAAAACAGGTAGCTCAAATTGCTCCTTTGTTAAAAAAAAAATTACGTAAATCCTTCATGACCATAGTGCGATAGATTTGTAGAAGTTCTAACCAGATTTATGTTTAATAAGTAACATACAACTACTACTTATGTAAGATACATCAACATATATAGTTATATTAGTATTAACAATTTTATTTTCTCTATCTTCAATGTGCTTAACCTGTCATTAGTTATGTGTCAATATCAAATATTAAACTAAAATTTAGTTGGCATATGCAGATAACAGTCTCCATCAGAAAAAATAGGGTAATTGATTATTAAAGTTTTGATCATTTGTAGGTACTTGTCAGCCCATTTTAAAAATTACCTCCATCACATTAGCCTTTCTTTTTGCTTATAATCACGATAAGTTACAAAGGAGGGGCAGTTTGGGTAACAATGGGGTAGTATCATTAGAAGTATGTGCATTGAGGTAGCTAGCATCTGGGAAGATATCCAATTTACTGTAGGACTACCATGCTTTAATCATGTAATCAACTTCAGTTCAATCTTATTTTCCCTCTATTTACCCTCGCTTGTGTTTTAAGTCTGACAATGCCCAAAATTTGCATCAAGTAATCATTAACTCTGCAAGCAGGGTTCAAGTTTATGTTTTAAAATGCTAAGTACACGCACCTCAGCAATCCCATCATGCCGGGACACCTCCCTGTCCCTGAGCCGCAGGCCTCGCCGCAAAGGTTGATGACTGGTCCTTTCACTCTCTTCCTCTCCAGGCCGAGAAGCCATTCTACCGCTTAGACCAGAAGCAGAATCTGAAGTCGAGTGTGAAACTGAACCCAAAACAAACCCTGAACCTGAATCTGATCTCAACCGAGAAGGCGCATACAGCTGGTGAGGCAACAAAAATGCAAAACGGCTAGGTTGTGCTTCTTGTTCATCTTCTAGTTCTTCTTCTTCTTCTTCTTCTTCTTCTTCTTCTTCTTCCTCTCTTTGATCCTCTTGTGAAGAAATCAGTGTCCGGTCAGTCTCTGGGGCCCAGAAGTCAGTCTCATCAGTCCTAGCAAGCACTTTGCTTATCCTATTTTCTGCTTGCGGGACCCCTCTAGTAATAGTTGGTATATTTAAACCAGCAGCCATACCAGTCAGCAATCTAGCTCTGGTGGAAGACCCTTCTCCATTGACTCTCTTTCTTACACCTTCAGCATTAGATGATATCACGGCTGATGCAGATGTGCATCCCAAGCTTTTTATACCACGCCTATGCATACCAGTACCAATGTCATTTGAACTACTACCTAAATTTATCTGCTTGTTTCTCTGCGACAGAAATCTAGAGCTTGAACTTGAGCCAATACCCTGTGCCCACATTGATGGGTCAAAATCTGGTACATCGTCTGTTTCAGTGAGCACTTGCGTAACAGTCTTACCAGTGGCTGTACCAATACTGCTGCTGCTGCTCTCTCCAACAAAGCTCTGTTTTTGCTTTTGTTTCTCTTCAAATGACCTTGTACCGAGAGTTCTGGAGGAGATTCTGCGTACACTTTTGGTGGTGTCAACCATTGGGAACCTGGGTTTTTCAGGGCTATGGCTTTGGTGGGATTTGTTGTGGCTGCCACCACTGCTGCTACCGATTCCAAGTTTCCATGGTGGTTGTTGGACCTTATTATCCACCAAACTTGGATTTTGATTTCTCAAGGATAAGTCAGGCCTGCCTCTCCTTGCATATTTATATATCCTTGCATCGCTTTTGTCCATTTCTTATATCAGATTGCAATCTGCAATCACAAGTTCCAAAAATCAAATTTATTTCAGTCAATTTAAGACAGAAACTTGAGAATAATATTTTTGCATAATTTGAGCATTTTATCTCCTTCTATAATTTGGCAGTTATGGACCCACATATACTATACCACCTTGTATGCAGATAATGTGAGTCACAGAATTTAGAAACTATTGATGCGCTGGACCTTATTAGTAGTTGTTACAACTTACAAACTCCAGATCATTCGAGCTTATCAATAATCTATTAATAGCAAAAAAGTGTTGTTCCAAAGAATTTGCAAACTTTTAGTACATTAATAGGATATAATTAATCTACAAAATCTTTACTTCACAAAAATCTACCTAAATATTAAAGGACATTATTGACCAACTGTTATCAAACATATACATCCCAATATTTCTAATGGTTCTAAAGTAATAACAAATAAGCTACTATAATCCAGAAAAAAAAATATTTATGCAATGTCCATTTCGAACCTCCAATTAAGAAATTTGAATGAACGGCTTGTTTAAGATGCATAACAAAATGAAATAAAGTATGATAATGCATTTTTTGCCCCTAATAGAACCAACTAAATATGTAGCTAATATATAACCTATACAGATAAAAACTCTCAAACACTATGGACAAAATGGGTCAATTAGCCATCTGACCTTCAAAGTTTAAAATGTCATGAAAGTAATATTTACTTCCCTCTTTTGCAAAGTTTTTTTTTGTGCTTTGCAACTAAGAAACAACTATTCCCCCTCTATTACAGACTTAGCAAATAGAGAGAATTTAGGGAAATCCCTTAAACAAACCAAAAAAAAAAAAAAAAACCGAGCCCTTAAAAACTAGCCGAAATATTTGGTGTTTAATTTTAAGTTCGTAGAAAAAAAAATAAAACCCACATCTCTTTTTACAAACATAATCATTTCTATTAAAATCAGAATAGCCAAATTTGAGGACGTTGTTATACCAATAATTATGAAAAAGTAAAACGACCGGCCAAAGGTATATATTGAGTCCTCTATAAATTAAAATTCTCTCAAGGCTACCAATTGTTCTCCAAAAAATACCGAATTTGTATAAGTAATAACAAAATAGAATCAAATACGATCAAAAGAAATTCCTTCGCCATACCTTCAAACTGGGGCGTAGACTAAACGCGGAGGGAGGGAGAGAGGGAGAGAGAAAAAGAGAGACTGGGGAATTAAAGAAAGGAAAGGATTGGAGGGATCCAATGCATTAATTAACGATTAGCACGTATTAATTCGGGTGGCCTTCAAAAGAACCTTTAGAATCCGAACCCGAAATGAGATAACAAAACGAGGTACTGGAATAATGACCCTTGGTCTGGTCCCAAGGATCCAACCTGAATCAGTATCCTCCTAGGTACCTGAATCAAAAAAATAAAAATAGACAGATACAAAGTCAATCCGGTGCCTATGAAAGCTATAGGGTATCCTTGTTGAGATTCGTGTTAAGTTAGAACAACTAATCTGAACTGTCCGTTTGTATTTTGCTTGAGTCAGGTACCTGGGGTAATCCGATTCCACGAACCCACGGTCCACGGACATGGTTTCCGAGTATTTCTATTATTTCGAACGACCTGTTTGACTTATATTTATTTGCCGCAGAGTAATGATCAGTTGTTGTCGAATTGGTTTTCTTGTATCACCTATTCTGCGGCTCTTTCGGTGACAAGTAATATTATACTAAATTTGATAAGCAGTTTTTAATTTAATTTTTGCGCATCATGTGAATTCCTTTATTACGGAAGATTTTATAAAGAAAGGATGATACTATTTTTAAGTTCTAAATTTACAACATTAAGTTCAAGAGAAAACTTGTTTTTCTTTATATCGATTCTACTCCTGATAGTGATATTTTTGTATATTTTCTAAACTTTTGTGAGCCATAAATGCACTATTATTAAATTTAAAAAATAAGGATGATAATTTTGTATTTTTTTTTATTCTCGATCTTTGCATAAAAACTTAATTTTATACCGCATGCAATTTTGCATTATTTTGCACTTCTAAAATTATTTCCATTTTTTATATATCCATATAGAATGACGATAATAAAAAAAAATTATGCAAATTTCAGCAACATATATATATATATATATATGTCATATATTATGTAATAGTATTTATGTATTTTTGTTTTATTTGTTATGTAAAACTATTTTAATTAATTAGTTGCACGATGGCATTTGATAGTAAGTATTTTTAAAATGTTTGATTTCATTAAAATACAATTGACAAACGAAATAATGATTAATTTGCAACACTAAAATGAACTATATGAAGGTATTTGCATACTATTAATACTTCATTTTATGTTAGCTAGCTAATGATAGGATGCTTGATATGTAAAAATTATCTTTAGGTGATGATTTCATTAAAGAAAATTAAAACATGCCTTTTTCAATAAATGCATCAAATATTCTTTTAAAATGCATTGTATTTAAGTATAATTTAATTTAAAATTAAAAAAAGAAGGTATTCAGTAAGGCATAATCAATATTAAGGAAAACAAGTTCTTTCTGCATTGAAAAATAAAAATTAGAATCTCAAAATAGCAATGTTCCTGAAGAAATCATGTCCTAACTAATTATATTGGTTGTCAACACGGCCGTTCTTCTCTCTCTTTCTAACGATTACATTTGTTTTTTTTACCGCTCCCACCTCACCTCCACCAATTGCCGAAATGATGTTCTAATAATAAATCTATATTTTTTTTTTCAATTTCTCCTTTGGTTTACAAAGTATTGGAAAGATTGTCCAATTGCACTGACATGAAGTTTTTTTTCCTATACTAACTACACTGTACTTTATATAAGAATATAATGGGGTTATTCGACAACAAATGATTAAGAGCTTAAGGAGCGCTAAGGAACCGATGTTCGGTTGTTTTAATCCGTGGATGAAGGATTAAGCGCTTAAGGAGGGGGTATAGGTGCCTTTAGGTCCGGACAGGGGATTAAGATCCGGGCAAAATGAGGCTAAATGAGGTGTTCTTAATCTACGCTAAGGAATTAGTGTTCTGCAGGATTAAGTGGTTAAGGAAGTTAAATGAAACAGATTAAGCTTTAAGGAGGTTTAATTCATACTTGCCGAACAGTCCCAATATATTTAGAGAGGCAAGTGAGGAACATGCCTTGTAAAACTCGGATCAAATTGCTTGAAATCCACAATTTGATGATTTTTCTTTGTTGGAAGTAGGTTAAGTTCACTTCAAATTTTAAAGAAGCCCCCGCATTATCTTAGCATGCTACTGAGAAAAACATTGCACATTGGTGTAGAAGATCAAGTTTATTATTTTTCCATTTTTCCTTCCTTTTTTTACTCATGCACTGATGCACACAGCTTTGACTTGGAAAGGGTGAGAGTAGCCCAACGGATCACACTTGACCGCGGCAATGCATAAACCTATCCGGAACTCCATTACGAGAAGGATTCAATAATCTGTATTTTCATATTTCTATAATATTATTTTATTTTAATTTGTTAATAACGTAACAAAAAAAAGCAAAAGAAAAACTATTAGTGGTCATGTTTGTTATCTGGAGAGAGCGTTGCGCTAAAATTATTAGAGATGTGACAAAGTGTGAGGTGGAATTATTGGTTCAGGTTTCAGAGATGTTGCATCGGTACACAGATGCGCTGTGAACCGCAACAAGACCACACGATCGGATTACTCTTTCTTTCTTTAATAACTTTTTTTTTCCTTTTGTTTAGCTCGTTTACTTTCCAAATTTATTTCTCTTTTCAGTTTTATTTTTCGGCTCAAGTTTGTTTGAGCACACTGTGTTTACCTTTTCACGCAGCTACAGAACTTTGTAACTGTGATTTTCAATTAAATACGGGGAAGACCCATATTTTTTCTAAAAAAAAAAATTGCAGTGATGAAACTGAAAATAGATGTCACTTATATTGCCATTATGACATTCAACTTTACATAAACAAACGCTTGAAAATCAAGTTATAACATCTAGATATTATTTATATCCGTATTATTATAAGCATTTGATGTCAATCAATAAAATTAATATATCAACTTTTATATATTTAAAAAAAATAGATGATATAAATTCATTTTGACATTTAAATTTTAAAATAATTATTAAAGCATAAACCATTTTAAAATAATGGCTGTAAAAAAAGTTAATGACATTTTAGCCCTCCACTATTTTATTATGTTTATTATTAACCATTAGAATTGGATTTATTATTTGCAAACATTGGTTTGGTGGGTTTGTTGGGGAATGTGGAGATAGCCCACGCTTTGTAGCCGAACACAATCAAAACGCGCGTGGGGTCTGTGTTCTCAACTTGTCTGTTCAAGTGAATCTATCATAAAGATGAATAAACACAATTTCACTTTAGTATTTTTAATCAACTAAAATAATTTTTAACCCGGTGAGTTGATAATTGAAGAAGTCAGGCAATGGTTATCAATTTATCATAACTAGCAGTGCTGAGATTTTACAATGGTAAAAAAATTAGTCTGGCAGAAAAAAAAAACTGAAATTTAATTTGCAGTTCTTGGGTTGCTTTCTTTCGTGATGGTCAATTTTCTAATTTTATATTGAAGTTGAAGATTTCGTGAATTTCTCTGTGGATATGGTCCTGAGCTCGTGAAGGGAATTGGACTCGTTTGAAGTGTTCATGCAAAAAGCGATCTGCAAGTCAATAAATTCAATAATTTTTATTTTTTATTTTTTTGAAGGTTAACGGCATTTTCCATAAATCCAAATATTTTTTGAAGTTCAAACCGAATCGAACTAGGCAAATTAAATTTTTAATTCGGTTTCAAAAATAGAACCGAACCGAACCGAATCGAATCAAAGTTTTATTTCGGTCTGTTCGGTTTGTTTGGTTCAAACCGAAATATATCAATTTTTTTAATTTAAAACAATTATTTTGTAATAAACCAAAGTATATTAAGAAATAAATTGGAGTATTAAGAAATAAATTGGGATATTAAGAAATAAACCGAAGTATTTAAAACAATTGATTAAGAAATAAACTGGGATGGCCCGAACCAAATTCATAATATATAAAAGTTCAGTCAGTTCGGTTATTTCGGTTTTAAAAATTTCAAACCGAACTGAACCGAAGTTATAATTCGGTTTTAAAAAGAAAACTGAACCGAACCGAACCGAACCGAACCATTAAACCAAAAAAACCGAACCATTTAAACCGATCTATTCGGTTCGGTCCAAAACTGATTAAACCGGAACCAATGAACACCCCTATCTGCAAGTCAATAAATCCAATAGTTTTTAATTTTTTGAAGGTTAACGGCATTTGCCATAAATCCAATAGTTATCAGAAGGAACTTTTCAGATGACTTTTTCATAGAAATTGAAACTCTCTTAATTGTTAACAGATGACTTTTTCCATACTCATAGTTTCTAAATAACTGTTAATAGAATTTTAAAAATTCCAGACTTTCTGAATTTCTAAACCTCTACATCTCTGAAATTATAATTAGAGTTTTTTAATTATCACATTAGCATTTAATTAAAACAATATTAAAAATTGAGCCAATAAGAATTGATTATTTTGCCACGTCAGAGTTTTGAAACAGTTTCATATTTAGAAACTCTTGAACAAAATTGCTAAATATGAAATTCATTTACATCCCTGAAATTGATTTAGAAACTGCCAAGTCAGCTTTGAAACTCCAAGAATTTCAGAGATACAGAGTGCTCAATTAAGAAGAGATATGAAGTGAAACACGAGAAAAAGGTTCTTGCACGTCTGTACAAGAGTAATTAAAATTTCCGACCTCATTTAAGTTTATTGGTCCATATAACTAAAAAAAAAATAGGCACATGCCTATCAAGTAATGTTCTTTGTTTTTTTTTTTCATACAATTAATTAGACTAAATTATGGACTATTTCATCATTTAAGGACTTAGACTCCTATTTTTACTAAAAACAAATTAATTAGACTAAATTATCTGAAAAAAATAAGAGTAATTTTAAATGATGGACCATTTTGTCCTTCTCTGATGGAATCTGTATTCTCCAAGTACTCAAGAGTAGAATTATTAAATTCAGGCCACTCATTAATTTGACACGAATATCAAAACATACGCCCTATATCTACAATAGACACCGAATTCCAAGGTATATGTTACCGGCAGGATGGTTTTTTGACAGTCAAGAATGAATTTTGCTAGGTCGGTTTGAAGCGGAGACAAGTTTTTTTGAGAGAAAAATTGGGAGTCAAGCTCCCAAGTTTCATTAATGGGACACCAGCGGTGTCAAGTTTGAAAATACAAAAACCTTACTGTCTTACAGTGACAGTATGATCCAAAAAGAAAATTATTACAAGCATATAAGTTCGGGGGAAAAAACATACATATGAAATGTAAACTTAAAACATAATGCTTTTTACCATATGTTATTTTCGCTAAGTGTACCAGCTGTTGTATTCTGACATAATTTCTTGTACCAGTAGGGATGTGTTCTTTTCTTCTTCTCTGAAAATTCTTCTGCACCTCTCTTGCCAAATAACAAAACATAAAGTTACCTGCATTTTCTTGATTTGAGTATGCTGTGAAGATAGCATTGCCTCTCTGTACTGACCTGATCTAAATTTTGCACAGTTTGGAGGCTGCATTTCCCTTTGTATCTTTGCTATGAGTTCTTTTGTGAAGGCACAGTAGCTGAACAGATGCTTGACTGTCTCCTCTTTGCTCTTGCATAGACTGAATCTGTTTGGTATGTGTCATCCTCTTCTGACCAGGTTATCCACTGTGAGTATTCTATTTTTTGGCATGAGCCATGTAAATATGAGAACTCTGTGTGGTGCCCTTAGCTCCCATATAGTAGCCGTTTCATCCCGAATGGTTGGGTGTTGTGCATATAACTTGTAGAAGCTACTGACAATGTAAATTTTTGATGCCGTCCATTTCCACATTAGTGTGTCTCTTTGGTTACTGTGAATGCCGAGCACATGTAACTGTTGCCTAAGATCTTGCTCTTCCTCTTGAGCCTGTGCTGTTAGTTGTGGTTCCAGGTTGAGATTCCAAACACCATCGAGGTTCAATTGGGAGATAAGTATTTGTTGGTTGGTGACCTGCTGGTACAGCGCCTGGTATTTGGTACCAAGTACCTGGTCTAGCCATCTGTCTTGCCAGAAGCGTATATTTTCGCCATTTCCCATAACAAATGACATTGAGGCTGCCATGATATCCTTGAGAATGATCATAGTTTTCCAAAGTTCTGTTGGCATATGTACTTCCCACGACCTCTGGTGCTGTGGCAGGATATGCATCCACCACGGCTTATCCGACTGCATCCATTGCCACAGTATTTTGGCTAACAAAGCCATATTCATGACAGTAAGATTCTTTATCCCCCAACCCTCCCTGTTTTTTTGGCATTATCACTGTCTCCCAGGCGATTAAGCTCATATATCTTGCCGTAGGTGATTGCTGTTTGTGTCCATGCCACAAAAATGCCCTTCTGATTTTATCTATTTTCTTGATTACCCATTTGGGTAACATGAATGTTGACATCATGTATATAGGCATTGCTGAGAGTGTGGAGTTGATGAGAGTCACTCTTCCCCCAATTGAGAGTGTACCGACCTTTCATTTTTCCAGTTTTTTTTTCGTATTCTGTCGATAAGGGGTTCATATTGCGCTTTATTTAGTTTTTTGTTGGAGAGTGGTAACCCCAGGTATTTTAGTGGGAATTCAGAGGCTATACACCCTATGATTAAGGCTTTGAATTGAGTCTCCTGAATTGATACCGAGGTCATGAGGAATTCTGATTTTTGCATGTTGATCCGGAGGCCCGATAGCTCCCCAAATATGTCCAATATCCCTTTGAGAAACCTTAGCTGCTGCTCTTGAGGTTGAACAATGAACAATGTATCATCTGCATATAAAAGACATTGTTTGCATTGCGGAAAAGGCAAGGAGAAGAGGCCTCTTTACACCAGGTTTCGGAACCATGATGTCAAAAAGTCCATTGCCAGTATGAACAAGAAAGGTGCCATTGGGTCGTCCTGTCTGACTCCTCTCTTTAATCGGATATTCTTACCAGCGACCGAGTTGAGTAACACCTTCGTTGTTCCTTCTAGAATTGCTTTTCTTATTATTGATATCCACTGTTGTGTAAAGCCCTTTGCCTCTAGCACTGATTGTAAAAAATCCCAAGATAATGTGTCGAAGGCCTTAAACACATCCGCTTTGAATATTTCCAACTGTTGTTTCTGTTTTGTTGCCACTGTGACAGCCTCTTGAGCATATAGAAAGCCTTCACTAATATGCCTACCCTTCAAGAATCTTGTTTGTTCTTGTTGGACAAAGTCAGAGATGATCGGTTTGAGTCTATTGACCATGATTTTGAAGAAGATCTTTTGTATGGAGTTGATAAGGCTTATGGGTCTGAATTCAGTTGGTATGTTAGCTCCCTCCTTCTTTGGTATGAGGACTATGTGAGAATCGTTTAGCGGGTGTAGCGTAGCTTGCGGGTCTGTGATAATGTGGTTGTAGACTACCAACAGATCCGATACGATCAGATCAGAGAAACACTTATAAAATTCCCCTGTAAGTCCATCCGAGCCCGGTGCTTTATTATTTTTCCAGCCCTTGAGAACCTGTTGTATTTCTGCAGTAGTTACTGGATCGGCCAGACCTTGGAGTTTGTCAGGTTGGGGCTGAAACAATCTGTGCATATCAAAGTTTATAGCTGATGTGTGTGTTGTGCCCATGAGTTTAATGAAGTACTTGTGCAATGCTGCCGGTTTCTGGTTGTGTTGAGTTAGGTGGGAGCCTTCCTCTTGCAGCACATCTATCCAGTTGACATTTTTCCTTTTTGTTGCCAGTAAGCGGAAATATCTAGTATTTTTATCACCTTGTTTAACCCATGTTCTCTTCGCCCTTTGGTGTCATTTGTCCTCTTCCTCTTGACAGATGGTGGAAAATCTGTCTGTGATTTTTTCTCTCAATAATTTCTCAACCTGAGTTAGGTTTCTGATTTCTGACTGCTGTTCTATCCAATGTAGGGCTTCTTTGCATGTGGTGGTTTGTAGTTTCTTGTCCTGTGTATATTTCTTTTTCCAATCTATAATTGCTCTTCTTAACGATACTAGTTTACTGTATAACTGATTTGCGTTTTGAGCTGTGGCTTTCTCAGTCCAGACTTGGTTGACCAGTTCCTTGAAGCTATTGTGTTTTAGCCAGTGGTTTTCCATTCTAAAGGTGTTTGAGCTAGGAAATTTTGTTTGGGCTTGACATATTATGGGGCAGTGGTCAGAGGTGGTGTTTGGCAAGGCTATTTGCGAAGTGTGAGGGAAAATTGTTGACCGTGATGTGGATACAAGGAATTTATCTAGTCTCACAAATGTTGGGTTATCTCTGTCATTGGACCATATGTAAGCTTGGCCTTGTAATCTTAGGTCAATTAGTTGAATGTGGTTTATAGTTGCTCTGAATCGCGCCAACTGGTATTGATGTTGTCCCTGATTCGATCTATCTTGTTGCCACAGTGTCACATTAAAATCTCCAAACAGTAGCCAAGGGAGGTCATTTGGAGGTTGTGCTGCCCTTATTTCACTAAAAAAAGGCCTGTTTTTCTGATTGGGTGGATGGTCCATAAGTGCCCGTTACTCTAAAAATTGAGTCATCAAAATTGTTTGCCAGGTCCACAGATAGGCAGTATCTATCAATTTGCTGCCCTATCTTTGTGAACATGATTGTATTCCATGCCAAAAGCAACCCCCCTGCTGAACCTTGTGCCAATATTTGTAAATTCTGGTCCAGCCTTGTTCCAATTGTTTGTTTGATATAATTCTCATTTATTGATGACCACTTAGTTTCTTGTAAGCAAACAATTTGTGGTGCCTCATCTAGAATTGTTTTCTTGACATTAACTCTCTTATTTTTGTCATTGTAAACATCTAACATTCCATTACATAAATTTTATAGATTTAACTGCATTCATTAATAGAAATAGTAATACACCTCTTCTTCATACATTTCCTCCGTAACCCATACCCTCCTAAGGCCTCTTCCCTTTGTAACAATACAAGATAAAAAGAAAGAAGAAAAGAAAGAAGAAAGGATCTAAATAATATAACTATCTTTGGCCTAGCAGGAGACGGGATATTCAAACTGCATAGCCAAAAAAATCTCCCTAATAGATAAAAGTTCCCAAAATACCCCTCCCCCTGTTGGTAATTGTAATAAGTAAACTGATACATAAAAAAAACTAAAAAACAAACACAATCCGTAGTCATTGCAAACCCTAATTACTGATGCCTAAACTCGGCCAGCCCCTGTCCCGGCTGCCTGACAAATTTGGCCAGGTGTTACCTGATCCGCCTTAGTTGCTGCCCCAAAAGCCTTCGTGAGTGACTTGGTGACTTTGACACCTGTCTCTACCAGTATTGCTATCGCCTCCTCCTCTTGAATGTCGCCCACCTTGCTCTGAAAGTCGATTTTCATCTTGGGTTTGGATTTCGCCCTTTCTTTTTCTTTTCCTTCTCCTTCCTTACCCAAGTTGATCATCTTTTTCTTCTTTTCTTCAATCCTGGCACTTCGCCTCACTTGAGATAAGGCCATTATATCTATGTCCCAGGCTTTTGATTTTTTCTTCTAAAGTTGTTTATGCTCTTTGTATGTTGGGCTTGGAAAGCCCGGTGGATGTGGGAGATCACTTTCATCAATTAATTGGCTCGCCGTATTATAGGTTTCTTTAGTAAAGCCCAACAAGTGGGGCACCTCCTTTTGTGAGGTTACTCCGTGGTGAGGCCCTTTGTCCCTTGTCTCTTTCACTATCCCATCCAACATCGTGCATTCATTAAATG